>JBAIZL010000009.1:7399863-7468405 GCA_036971475.1 Prosapia bicincta
CTGAATACAAGAAAGATGCGTACAACGAAATATGCGCACATCAGGAATATTGCAAAGATGCGTACAGGATCAAGTTTTGACAGATGACGAGGGGAAGCTATGACGTTAGAACGTTGCTACAGGCGAAATTTGCGTACAATTTTTAGGCGAACACGGATCTTTTAAAATCATTGAGCTACATAAATAGGTTCACCTCTGAGCTAAACATAGGCTTAGTTTTTCGGGACTGGATATCCTTTAAAACTTTATTTATTATACCTGATTTACAGCACACTTTTCCAGGCTTTGGACTGGCAAAATGATAAAGATATCTTGCGCTTTCATTTTGGCGTGATTCGAATCCGCTTGTAGCCTCGGTAATTGTATTGCTGTTTTATATTTTTAATTTTTAAAAATTTTGCTTTCATTTTACAGATTTTTTCATTTTAATTCATATTACAACTTGAACAATTTATTTGAGTTTACCATCTGATTACTTGGGTCTAATCTAATCCAGTTTTGGGATTTAGTTTCCTAAATTTCCTAGTTTTCAGTTTCTAGGTATTTTTGTAGTTTTCTTTTTAATTTTTCGTTAGACTTAATATACTACCTATGTTTTTCTTCTCTTTCCTCATGTCTCATGTGCATAGGAGTCGAATTTCGGCCACTTTTGATAAATCCTTTCGATTAAATCAACCTTATCACCTCAACAGTTAAAAGCAAAAGGAATACTGACAATCTGGAAACCCTTTTTTTGACCCATTATGACTGGGAGAACCCAAAACCTTGAAAGTTATTAGCAAATAGTTTAGAGGTAGATGAACTGTGTTGACAGCTGAAGTTTGGTTTGTACGCATCTTTCGATTAACAATTATCAGTTCAGTAGTTTATCTGTATTAATAATTTGAAGAGAAGATACTTTTACAAATAGAACCATTTCAGAATTAACTTCTACGGATGATGTGATGAAGGTTATATCACAATCGGTGTATGAATTAGTGCGCATATGTTCCGCTGCTCTATATCTCCGTGAAAGTCATTAAGTGCTCGTCTTAAATGTTGCAGAGTAAGGAAGCTGGAAGTAATACGGAGTGTAAAAACGTGAAGACAAGATCAACCTTCCCTTTCACATTTCTGAATTTTTAAATCATTAGAGAAATTTGTCTAAACTGTGAAACCTATTCATGTCCCTTGCTAGAAGTAACTGTAAATTAGGGCTGTTAAGTGTCGTTGGACGCACATTTCTATTTTATTCATATAGGCCTCCCTCCTCAAATAGTTTTGTATAGTTGTACACATTTTTTCAATCATTCTTACTTTATTGTTTATGACAACCACGTGACTTACGTTTACGAAACATTATTGTCTTCCTACGGTAATTAAAATTATTTCGTTCTTAGACAGGATTGGGATAATGGTTAAAAACACCTTTTTGAAGCAGGAAAGCCATATAGCTTACACGTGCAGAAACGTGCTCTCTATTGGGGTCATACGACATGACCTTCCCGATGTAGAATCAAACAAGGTAAATACGTACAGTAAACGTATCCTGGTACTGGGGTAAAGACGAATCATGTCTCGCGTGAGTAGTATCCTATTCCACCGAAACAAAAGTTATGCCCAATTGTATCCTTAAAAATATATGTGAGAGAAACAGTTAAAGTATTGGATTTGAATAGTTTTGTTGTTAATTCGCTTTGTGTTGTTAGAATTTGATACCAAAAACCCCTTTCAGTATCTCTCCTCAGATCAACGTCCCACACCCACCGAGAGAAAAGTTGAAGTGGCTATATGGAGATAATAGAGATTCCGTCAGTCAGTCTTAAAAACCATAGCCTATAAACAGTAATTTCCAAATTATAAGCAAAAAGAAAACTATTTTGGAGAATAAGGTTTTATGCAAATCGATACAAATTGAAAATTGAAGCTTTCTTTCATTAAAATTTATATATTTAAAGTATTTCGTGCTAATAGAAAGATTTTCCTAACCTTGTACTAATCTATTACACTGTAAAAGCCTTTTAACTAAACAGAATTCACTAGACGATGTCAATTTATTATTTTTTTAAATAAAGTCCCAGTTTTGATTTTATACTTCCAAAGTCAAATCCTTTACACAACAAGCAAACGTAAGGCTTTGAGAGAAAATAAAAAGAAAGTATTTGCGCTAATCTTTTGATAAGGGTAGGAGCGGGGGAGGTAAACACGGGAATCCAATCTCCCCTCGAAATGAAAAATCGCCACCTGGGCGCGTTTAGGCGACAGTTAAAAGCTTTTTCTGATATTTCCTTCACGACTGGGGTTATAATAATATATCGCTCTACAAGGAGCATTATAAATGGATCGCTGCACTTTACAAGTGCTGCCAACCCTGCGGTAATTAATAGTATATTTTCTTTATTAACGTTTCTTTTATTGCCAAGTTAGGAGCAAGTAATAAACGCTTTGAGAACGGCAAGTGTTGATTTGGTAAACAATAAGCTAGTTGTAAGAACGCCTGATTAATGTTACGGTTAGGGAAGGATTTATTATTTAGTATTCTATTAAATATTTTAGTTTTCTTGAAAAATCAACGAGTTTAACAAAACTGCATTTAGAAACACGGTGAAGTAGCCATCTGGTAAAGATTGCTTGCAAATAGTAACGCTCCAGAACTGCACTATGACACAGGGTTACAAACATTCAAATAAACAGACATTTACCAAGATAACTCAATACACTACTTCCTTTTTAGTTAATAACTGTCACTAATTGAGATTATACAAAGACTCAGTTACATAAAATCAATTATTTCACAATGTTCACAAATATGTTCATGCCAGTAATTAAAGTTACATCTTAAAAAGGTAATCTTATACCAACTCTGTTAGATTATTAACCTTTTAACCAATTAAATCACTTTGGTTGAATTTAGATAAATGTTTATTCTTTGGTTATATAAACATCATTTTCTTTTTATTTAGTTATTACGTATTGTTTTGTGTTAACTTTTATTATATTTGCCAATGCATTGTTAGTTGGCCTCCTTAGTAACGACAAATAAACCTTTGACCTTCATTAAAATATTATTCTTCACTAGGACTTATATCTGACCTTTTGAAAGTTTTATCTTCTAAACATCACAAAAACCTTTATCTACAAATCTACAAAAGGAGCAGGACAACAAAAGTATTTTCCAACTTGTACAAGGAATAGTATGGACCATATCTCGAACATTTCTTATAAGAGAACTTTTCATAGTCGTTTATATTAGACACTATATCTCACTCTATTATTTTATAAAATAATTTTGTTAGAGCACTTTTCGAACTACAGTAGTTTAAAATGTGTTAGATACTATATCCTACTCTGTTTTTTACTTATTTTTTTGTTTTATGTGGTGTTTTCTCTTATTGTCCTTTTTGGATTAATAGCAACTAGAAACGTGCAATAAGAACTTTAAAAAAATATTATAGTTGCAATAACACGAATTCAATATTATCGTTAAATAACCTGTATCTACTTCATATTTACCTTCATAGGAATGCTAAATTATGTATTGCAAAACTTACTCAGAAAAGGGTTTAAACTAGACTGAAATATTAAGCTAGCAAATGTGAAAGAGCAAACACTCACAACCAGAGCGTCCACATTCTATATAACCATACCTAAACCAGGCTTAAATACTGCAAATGTTCTTTACATAAAACTAAATAATATTAAAAGTTGTAATTACTGAAATAATGAACTCCTAAATATACAAAGCTGCAATAAATCAAATCAACTGTAAAATATCAGTATGAAAAAGTAAAGACAAAACGTAAAACAGCCTTTACTGAAATCTATGATTTTTTTTACTACATTCTTCACGGATATCAGTGTTTATTTGACCTTTACAATCTATTAATAAATTCATTCGACAAAGACGTATAACTCTATCAACATAACCTAATCAAATTGTTGTAATGACGAAATAAATTTGTAGAAAATAATGTCGGGATGTTCAAGCGATATCTGGTTGACCCACATTAGCATACGAAACAGCTGATAAGATGTTCGTTATAAGTTTTGCCGCTTGTAGCGCTAGCGTACGGTGTTATTCTTTGGCTAAAGGCTGGATTTAGATAAAGCTGTTAGGTTTTTGTTATTAAATTTATCACGCAAGTTATTATTATTTGTTAGAGAAATTTATAACTTTAGAACAACAGAGCACGGCTATTATAAGGTTGGACAGAAAATAAAGAGTAAATAATATTGTTAAGATTGTCTTTTCATAAAATTATGTAACTTTATGGCCTAACGAAGTATCTTCTATTAATTAGTATAAAATAATTTAAATACTAATGAAAGATTAGTTGGCATCTACTAAATTATTTGTTAAACAAAATTAAAAATTAAACTTAAACAACAAAATATTGAAATGGAAATGTTGAAACAAATACTGTATTATGAAAGGTATTTCTTGAGAACTGTTTTTATTTTGAACTATTTTTAATTCACTATGAACACTTCTTATAAACAGGTATGATTATTTAAAATATTTAAATTATTATAGTAGCCCTACCTAAAAAAAGTAGAAGATACTGGCTTAGATGGAATAGGCGAACTTTCCTCCTACCCTACTTTAAACTAAACTAAACTGTAAACTCAAGTTAGGCAAATATTTATGCAGTACTTTCATACTTGTAGTAAATGGCATAAATATTTTTAATTGATATACATACAAATTGCAACTGAGAACGTTAAGAGAATTTTGTATTAATCACAGGATTGTTTTACTTTTTTATAAAACCAATATATATATATAAGCAATAAGGGTAGAATGATGGGAGCTTCTTTCGTTTTGAGAATACGTAGGCCACGGTTATATTGCGGAACTTATATCTAACAACGAATATGGGGAAAAGGGTAATAAAAGTGTTGCCCATCTATAAAACAAAGTTTATTAATTTGAACGTAATTAAGAATTTGTCACTTATAAAATGAAATGTTTAACTTGACGATAAAGACCAAATAAGATTGAAGAGCGGAGAGAAACTATAAAAACAAGGACCTCGTTTCTATTAAATCGCCTCGAGTAACGACTATTACATTACCTGTAAATGTAAAGAATATCTGTGAAACCACTCGGAAAGCAAAGACCGTAAAACTGGTCACGTGCCCCATACATCTGTCCCCCTTCTCTCTTTCCCTCTGGACCATCTGCCTGTCAAACCTCATGCAGGGATTTACGCGTCCTTTTCAAACGGTTTTTAATTTAGCATGTAGAATTGTCAGGTAACACTCAGCTTAGCAACGCGGGGGTAAACACCGGGTGTGAGGGCGCGCGTGTGTATCCCTCCCGTCTAATTTTCCGAAAACGTACGCACGATTGTTTGTATGCCGAAGCGATTAAAAAACGTAAAAGGCTAACTCTACATTTAGACAAACAAAATGGAAAAAATTCGTCGGGAAGGTAGCAGCCTTCGGAATCGCTAAATCCTGTGTTGTTATAGAGACGGCTATGAAGTGTGTTTACCCCATAGACAAGTATGGGTTTATTCATTAAGCCTAAGGAAGACATAAGATTAAAAAACCTTTATTCAAGACGCTTATAAATACATCGGAAAACTAATAAGATGAGAATCAAGTTTAAGATCGAACACAACAATTCAAACGATGGATTTTTCGCCAAATTTAACCAGGATGCAGCCAAAACTGTTCCACATATTCTGTTAAAATAGAACCGTAGTCTACAAGTGAGATTTTCATCGATATTAGTCCCTTGTAAACATGTTAAACTACTTCAAATCGATACGTAAAATGCAATGTATTCATTCCTGTTTCAATTCTATAATGAAATGATTTTTTGAATGACTATATCTCATTGCTGGCCCGACTAGTTTTTGCAAATCTCGACACTCACTTTACGCTCAAACTCAGCGATATTTATACAGTATTTAAAGTAATTTGAGTATTAACATTTGGTTTCATGTAACAGCTGATTTGTGTATACAAAATACTATACGACAAATGCTTACGTTGCCTTTGGAGGTGGCCGTTGTGAGATATTAATATCATTAGTTAGTTTTTTCCAATTATTCGCTGTTTATCTACATTTTAAAATTTTCTTAATATCCTCGCAGCATTTTTAGGGATTCAGATTCTTGAATATTCTTTTAAAAATAAAACTTTTAAATATTTAGAAATACATTAAAACACTGAAAACGGGACTGTTGCAAAGTATTTTAAAACCACCGATATTATCACATAACGTTTACACCAGCGAAATGTTTGGTCCTATCTGTGTAACAGGACAGATAAAACTAATTGGGTTTTCTTCAAACTTCAACCCAATGTTCAAGGATTATGAAGAGATTTTGGAAATGTAAGAATTTGTCAATATCTCATGACAACACACCTGCAACTGTCACTCGCAAGAGGATTATCAAGTCAATGGGAGAGACAGACAGACTTGATCCTATCCACCTGACGCGATCTGTCATCTGTCTAATGCAGGCACAGAAATTGGCAACCTACACTAATCAATATTATGATTTGTTGGAAGCACTAAATCTGCGATCAACTTATTACTTTTTTTATTGATTTTGTTAATTTGACGACAGAAAATTTATTGAACAATTAAATATAATTAATTAGAAAATAAGATGAACAAAATCTCGGCAAGTGTCTGACAAGGTGTAGGCTGTTGCGGAACCTCCAGAGATTTCCAGTGTATGACGAAATAATAGTTTAATCCCTACAAACAAAAGGTGCTTGACACATTGAACACGTATGTATATATATGCTGATACGTATTCCTTCACGGATGGAAAAATATGATGAATAGTTACTATGTGCAGTACATCCGTTCATTCTGCAGTCCATAAATTCGCAGTTCCGACGTTTCGCTAGAATCTCATCCAGCATTGACGAGGTGAACCCAACAACAGTAGAAGAGCGAGTGAAGAGCGCAGATAACTCGGATCCTATATATAGAGGAATGAAGCCACGCCCATTGACGTCAATACACACACTGACGTCAATCCACACATTGACGTCAATCCACACAATGACGTCAATCCACACACACCTGATCCAAACAATTACTCACATTCCTTTGCCTTTGTTCACCTTTCTGCCGATAAAATCTATCGATGACACACTTCCAGACTGCGGGCAAATTCAAAGTATCATCGCGTTTGTTAAGACTCCCTCGCTTCTCTATTTCGATAGCCTCACGAATAATTCTAGTCCTGTAGTTTTCCACTTGAGCAATCTGTCGGTAAGATTGGAAATCAGTGGTATGCCCTGTATCGCAGTGGTGTCTGTACAGAGCCGACATTTTCTGCTTGTTTTTAAGGGCCAGTTTGTGCTCCTCAAGCCTAGCTGAGATACATCTGTTCGTTTGGCCAATGTACGATTTCTTACAAATTCCATACGAAACGCTGTAAACGCTATGGTTTTCCAAGAAGATCTTATCTTTGGCGTTACCAACAACCTTGTCGATGGTGATGTAAGGTTTGTAAACGGAACGTAAACCATGCTTCCTAAAGAGTCTGCCAATCCTATCAGTGGTTCCTTTAATAAAGGGCAGAAATACAGTACCAGCTTTCTCAGTCTCTTTTTCGTCAACAGGAAGGACACTTTGGCGGTGTAACGCTTTATTAATGGCATATTCCTTATAGCCATTGCTTCTAAGCACCTCTCTCATAGTAATAAGTTCCTGGTCCCTCGAATCGATGTTTGTTAACTTGTGATACCGAGAGAAGAGCGTGTCAGCGACAGACTGGATCTGAGATGGGTGGTGATGTGACTCATCGTTAAGATAACTATTGGTATGAGTCGGTTTTCTGTAGACCGAATGGTGAACACAACCATTCTGACCCTTCCTAATCAAGACGTCAGTCTTGGCGAGAGTTGAGGTACGTAAGAAACTGTGCCACCATGTTGCCAAATCATAAAGACGTCATCCACGTAACGAAACCAAGCTTTAGGCCTGAGAAAATGATCATTCAGTGCGTCTTGCTCAAAGAACGTCATAAAAATATTGGCTACAGCTGGAGAAAATGAAGATCCCATAGGGGCACCATCAAGTTGCCTGTAAAACTGTTCATTAAACAAAAAGTAAGTGGTTTTGAGACAGTGCCTAGCCAGACCTAAGACATGCGGACGGAGCTCTTCAAAAATAGGCATCCTCTGAAGCACTTCATCAATGGGAACGCTGGGGAACAATGACTTGACATCCAAGCTATCCATTATGTCACTTTCTTCAACTTGGATTCCTTGCAGCACTTGGACAAAATGTTCAGAGTTCTTGATATAGGAATCAGCCTTCTGAACCAATGGCTGCATAAGTTTAGCCAAATATTTCCCCAGTTTCTGAAGAGGTGAATTAATGGCACTCGCTATAGGTCTCATAGGAGTGCCCGGTTTATGGATTTTAGGTAAACCATATAACTTAGGACATCTACTAGATTTTTCCCGCGGAATTATTCTGGATTGAGTTTCCTCATCGATAGGAGTCTGTTTAATAATCCGCCTGGTAGTCTTTTCCAAGTAGGAGGTCGGATCGTTCTTAACAACTTTGTAATTTTCATCTTTAAGGATCTCCTTCATCTTGTCTATATAATCTGAAGTATTTAAAACAACAGTAGCGTTACCCTTATCAGCCGGCAGTATAGTAATGTCTCCATTATTTTTCAGTTTGAAAAGGCCTCTCTTTTCTCCAGGGCTGAGAAAAGTTTGAAAGCCAAGTATCTAACCACATTAAAGGGCCCTGATTATCACTAAAATGTATATTTTACTCGTAAGTTGACCAACATTTGATTTAATTGAAAATTGTGACCCAGGTACAACAGTCTTCCCTATTAATAAATAGATATGGACAATTTAATAAGTTAAACTCAAAGTTTAGATGGTTTAAAAATCACAATATTTATTTTTTAGAAATATTCTGGTTTATCTATCACTAAATTGTTAAAATTTTCGAATACTGCATAAATCTACAATTCTCAAAACAAACATTCATATCGGCTTTAAAAAAAATCAAATGAAAGTTTAACAATCGATTTTAATCAGTGTTTACATCCAAACATTTGCTTTAAATATTCTATCTGTAATTATATTTACGGTAATTCTTACTCATTCTGTAAACTTGATATGATTTGGCAAACAAGTGACTACGTTTGGCTTCAAGAGAGGAAAACTCTTCAAGAAAAACAATTCAAAGGTCTAAGATAGACTCTAATCACAACGAATTTACTGTGCACAAAAAATATATAATGAAAATTAAAATCCATTCATTATGTTGGCTATTTTTCTGTTTTCACTCATCCCTTAATAAATCGATATTTTTCTATCCGTAGCTCTATACAGTCTATACGAATCCTTAGAAAAAGAAAACTGGGAAAAGAAATAAGGAATATCCCTTGGGCAATAAACGGGACTAACTGAGCGGCAACTGGAAGGAGCTTCACACTACACTGGTTTTCTTTTGTTTTGTACGATAACAGTCCACGACCCACCCCGCCCTACCGCCTCACACGTGTAGGTGACCGACCGAATGCTGTACAAGAAGACGGTGATGTAAAAAGTGAACAATAGGATCATAGTATATGTACGTTTATCGGTCGAAAAAAATCAACAATACAAATCTAATTTCTTCGTTATTACGATTAAGAATTTGCTAAGAAATTTTTGGAACGCTGATGTAAGAGAATTGATATACTGTAATTAAAAAAAACTTGACTAAGTGAATACGTAAGGGCTTACTTGCTGACGCGTTTCGAAAACAATCGTTCCTATTACGAAGCAAAGCCTCTACGATTGAATAAGCCGTCAGTAACTAAGTATCTTTTAATTATAGTTTAATCAGTAAATTCAAGATGATTCATCAAGCCACTTTAAAAATTAAACGTTATGGGATAATCATGAATGATATCAGTGTAAACACAATACTTGTTAAATCTAAAATGTCAATCTAATAAACATTTCCTGTTTCAGTTATTTGTTATTTCAAGGTATGAATTAACTTTTTAAGCGAGTAATAAAAACAGCCGTTGTCTGATCTGATACGTTAAAACGTGTATAGAATACTTTTGATTTAATAGAAAACTGATTCGAAATGATTTAAACATAACTTCTGAAGACTCATAAGTGAAAACGAAATCAGCTGTTAGCATGAACGTTTTTGACTTTTTTCGGAAATCTTCGGGGCAGTTCAATCAACTTACGAAAATCAGAGTCTTTTGTATGTGACGTGATATTTCTGGCTTTACTCCCACATTTGGGAGTTTATTCATATATGCGTTTAGTTATTTATATAGAGGCACAAGCTTCAAAAAGTAAACAGCATTCAATTGACTTAAACCCTGTTGTGAATGGGTTGCAGTTTAAACGTGTAAACTGTCGAGTGTTATATGGGTTAGGAAATTAACAGAGGAATTTCTGGTGTAGATTAAAAAAAAACAGGCGTATTTTTAAGAATACTTTGCAGTAGGCCTACAATCGGCAACAACAAACTTGCTGTTTCAAACTGATATGCAACACGGAGGAAGCGTTATGCAAATTTATTTTCTGTAAGCACGTATATAGGCTTATATGTGCGATTCTCAATTAGATTGAGCCCATATTTTACATATATTATAAATTATAATTCATAGGATTCATCATTCGATTTTTGAAGACTACGGTTAAAATGGAATATTTCTATCCAGACTTCAGTTGGCCTGACTGTATTTCATGGCGACACTGTGACGAAATTCTACACATATGTTTTACTAAGGAGAAGAAGAAATACATTATAGTTTTACGGTTTATCAACAATTAATAATGAATTGTTAAGAACTTTATTCCAAATTTTTATATTCCATTCAACAGACGTTTTCAAAACGTCTTTCAAAATTTAAGTTAATACGAATAAAATTTTGGTTCTTTCAAAAATCCTAGTTTAAAATTCAAAATGGTGAGTTGATCTTTAAATGTTAATATTAACTTTGTTGAAATATTTAGTCATTATTATGTAAAAAATTAATTTCAAAGTACAATATTTCGTGGCCAAAACTGTAAGCTATTTGACGAAGTAAATATTTAATTTATATAAGACTTACTCAACTTTATTGAAAAATAACAGTATTTTAACACCTATGAATATAAATATTTTTCAGTTATTACAAATTTATGTGTGTAGGTTATCATTTACTACCTAATAGGTTATGTTCACCGGAAAACTAAGTGGTATGTTATTTCAAGGTAATAGTATAGAACAACCTTTTAAAGAAAAATACTGCAAGTTTCACAAAAAACCTTAGTGAAATTAAAGTAGATGATACAAAACATTTTCGACTGTTTACAACTTTTGACAAATTTTAGAAAGTACACTAAAAGTTTTAAAGTCAACATTTTAAGATTAAATAAACAATTACTGGATAGTTTATTTATTAATATTATTATGTAGGCCTACTTTGATATGTTAACATTTTCTGCAGAAATATATAGTGTTAAATATTAAAACTTTAAAAGTGTCACTTTTAAAAACACATGGGCCTACTGTATTACAAATCTTAGAGGTTCTTTTTTATTTAGTATTAAAATTGTTGTCCTTATAATTTAAAAAAACACAGAATTTGGTTTATATTTATGCGGCGTTATAAATATGTAAATTATGTTGCTTATTTTTCAAAAATTTTAAAACTTTTTACTTATTAATTAGTAATAACTTTGATATCCCTATAATGCCAAATATTTATTTAATTATTCAAGTAAATATTGAAAATCATATTTTCTTTGTCCAAGGAAGTCCTATTACATTTCATAAACATTCAAATAAGTTTTAGTGCCAAGATTGAACAGATAAAAATAAAACTGCTTTTAACTAGTAGGCTTATAGGTTGCACCCTTACCAAAGTTATATCACTATTTTATTGTGTAAAACTAAGAACAAATTTTTTTTGGTTCTACTCATTTTTCTTATAAAAGGTTGATATATATTATTACTGTGTATAAAATAACTAAAATATTTTTATTTACCTATTTAAATTTTTCTAATAGTATGTCGTTCTATTAATAATAATTAATAACCAATTAATAATTTATTTAACTTGAAATAATTTTGTTTTTTGTACTTGTTCCAGCGCGAATGTATCTCTATCCACACCGGACAGGCGGGAGTCCAGATTGGCAGTGCGTGTTGGGAGATGTACTGTATCGAACACGGCATACAGCCAGACGGGACGTTACCTGAAGGAGAAATATCGCGATTGGCCAACGACTCTTGCTTTAATACTTTCTTCAGCGTGACGCAAACTGGGAAGCACGTGCCCCGAGCTGTAATTGTCGATTTGGAACCTTCTGTTATAGGCGAGTATTGCTGTACTTTATTTACAAAAATGCAAAATTAATTTGCTTTATAACTTTAAAAATTAGATTAATTAAAAATATAATACAGGTCTCAAATAAAAATTTTTAACAGTCTAACTGGAAACACACAGGAGATACACTGTACAAACACTGTCGTTAGAGCAAACAAAGTTAATCTACAGAAAGCAGATCCATAGCTAGCCAACACTCTGATTGTAATATATTAAGATTCTTTACGATTTCACTTCATATCTATTAATTCAACAAACATTGTGTAGTTGAAAAAATTGCTTTACATATATCTTGTAGAAATTAAAAAATATAGTCCATGTCTTAATATTATTTCCAAAGGACTAATACATTATATTGACATTTCTTTTAATAAGATATCTTTGCTTTGCATTATTTTTAAGACACAATTTTTTCAAAACAATCATTATAGCACTAAACAGTAATTAAACGTACAAATTATGAATTCACTATGCCATTAGGATACCAAAACATTAAACATCTGGTATATGACAAAAGTATGAAGTACATAACAATAAACAGTTACGAGTAATAGATATACATTTGTATACATGAATTATTAACATAATCAAACCAACAACTATTTTGTCAAAGTATAAATTTACAAATCAGATTCATATAACAACCGAAAAGTTTCAAATCACTTCCAATAAGATTTCATGTGTTCTTGAATAAAGAAAGTTCTCAGTATTCCTAAACATATTCAAATGTAAATAAAATATTTTGTGCTTATAGCTCCTTTTCTACATCTATTTTATTTGTATATTCGAAGCCAATTTTATTTTTATAATTAGCAATTTCTGATTTAGGGTCACTATTATTGTATTTACATAACTGGCGGTTGTTAAATTTTTAACCTTATTATTTAAAATATAAGATGTTAGAATCATATATTTAATTATATCTTCTAAGAATTCAGTTCATTTGAGTAATAGGCAAAGCGTTGATTAATTCAGTTAAATAAATTATAAAGTTCATTATTAACCTTTCGATTTATAATCAGTTTCGTTGTTCGTCTTGCTAATATAACAAGGAAGTACTAGTTATTCATTTTCTAAATTTATTAATTTTTTTGAAAATTATGCTTCTTTGATGCATCAACAATGCATTAGACTTTATGGGAATGTAAAAGCCAACGAGGCTATTCCTTGGTCTCGATTATAGAAGAGTGTTGGTTAATATAACGTGAAAACAATAATGGAACGTTTCGTGCATTTTACCAATGTAATTAAAATATAGGCTAAAGATTTTCCGCACCAAGTTATACAAGTGTTGTGAACTTGTTACTGAATGCTATTAATATATTACTGTGATTTAGTTTGTATTTTACAATCATCCCGCTTGGGCTTATAAACGAGGTTTTGCAACCATTATTAATGAAAAAATGTTTCAAATTAACTCCTTCATTAATTCAGAAATAAACAATTTTACCTGCAGAAAATAAACTTGGGTTGAACTAGAATTTTAAAGATCTTATCCTAAAATATAAAAATATTTGAAAAGAATTTTATACAGGCGTCGCCCACAATACAGTCTACCAAATCGGACTGCAGTGAAAACAGACTCTGTTTCTTTCAAACAATGTTTTTGAAGATCTAGACAATTTTTAATGATGCTTCACTTCTACAGATAAATGACTTTTTTTAATTGAGAATATCACTCATATCACTACATAGAGTAAACGTTGTCCTTTTTGAAGTTATTGTTTGAAATACAAATAGAATTTCAACAAAACAGACACTTTTCCATTTAAAAAAAAGTTTATAAACAAGTTCATATTAATGTCCGAAACCTCCCTAAAACCAGGTACAAAAGATATTTCATTCTTGGCACTGTAAATTTAATATACTATAGTAAAATTCCACCTATTTGAAATATAAACATCTTTGTGTGCGTGTGTGTGTGTGTATGTTTTGAAACACTAAAGATGTGTTACGATTTGCAGACGAAGTACGGACCGGCATCTACAAGGACTTGTTTCACCCGCACCAGATGGTAAACGGCAAGGAGGATGCTGCCAACAATTACGCCCGCGGCTACTACACTGTAGGCAGGGACTTGCTCGGTACTGTGTTAGATCGAATTAGGAAGCTATCGGACGACTGTTCTGGGCTGCAGGGGTTCATCATGTACCACTCGTTCGGCGGTGGTACCGGGTCTGGGTTGACGACGTCTATCATGGAGCAGCTGTCGGACGAATATGGCAAGAAGAGCAAACTGGAGTTTGTCATTTATCCAGCGCCACAGGTATGTTTTCATTTTGCTATTGGAACAGCCCTCTTGTAAAAATTAAAACAGTATAGTACTATAACGAAATTTTTTGAAAACCTTTTTTTAATAATGAATGAGAATGGAAGTAGTTTTTTGGTTTTGTGAAATTATTCAATCTAAAATAAAAGTTATGAAATCCTTCATACTGATTAAAGTTACAGCAAATAAAGAGCTAATTTATTTATATGCATTGTTTCTACAAGCGAGAACCACATGCTAATCCATATTCTACTACAGCAGAAGGGCAAACATTCCCTTTAATTAACTTGTTAAAAATAATTCCAATATTTCAATATAATACATACGAATAATAAATTTGTAAGCGTGTTTTAAAAAAATATTCAATTAAAAGGGATCTCCACAAAGAATTTTTTGCTTCAACGCAAGATACCTTTGTTGTAAATGTAACTACCCTTACACCATAGTCATTTTCGTTTCACCATGAATAAAACCCTTTTTTGTGTTTGGTAGTAATGCAATTCCTTCGATATACAAAGGTATTCTACTAACAAGGTGTGGTTAATCCATAAGAACTGTTTAATATTTTCCTACAAAACAACTCATTTCATTAATTCCAGCTCACACAAACTTTTAACATTTTTTCCAAACCTATTGTCTATTTTTATTTTCTGTACAAAATTATTTGTCAGTTACTAATAAACTTTATTGTTCATAAATATTTCTTCTACGCCGTAGCTTATATCTTCAAGCTACTACCCCAAACCGGACGACTAATCAATCTGTCATATATTGGAGGAAGTTAACTAAACTACACTCGGATACTCCTCTAACCACGTGGTCACAGGAATCTACAAGTTAGAACTATATGAGGTGTATGTGCCTAAGATAAATGGATGTCATTACGCCTACACTTCTAGAATGCCTTTTATATAATCTCCCTCTAAGGTCAGACAGAAAGAACACGCGGTTTGTTATTACTTTACCGTCCCAATCAAGTATAAATTCTGCCAAATGGACACGCCTATCCTTCTTATCAGTCTAATACCAAAAGCCCTGTTCTAGTATCCTATCTGGAGCTAGTGTTAAAGAAGATAGACGCCGCCAAACTACGAGGTGACTGAATCGTTTCCTTCTCTGACTAATCCCTGTTAGCTAGTGTAGTATATAATCTACTTACTTGAATAAGCTTTATTACAAGGCTACGATGATGACTCTGCATTTTCAGGTGTCAACGGCTGTAGTAGAACCTTACAACGCCGTACTCACCACCCACCGGACTCTGGAGCATTCTGACTGTGCGTTCATGGCCGACAACGAAGCCATCTACGACATCTGTAGACGGAACTTGGACATTGGACATCCAACATACCTGAACCTGAACCGCATCATCAGTCAGATAGTCTCCTCTATCACGGCATCTCTGAGGTTCGAAGGAGCTCTGAACGTCGACCTCAACGAATTCCAGACAAACCTGGTGCCTTACCCAAGAATACATTTCCCGCTGGTTACCTACGCTCCTGTAGTATCGAACCATGTAGCTAATCACGAGCATCTGTCGGTAAACGACATCACGTCGTCGTGCTTCGAGCCTGCAAACCAGATGGTGAAATGTGAGCCGCGCCAGGGGAAGTACATGGCCTGTTGTATGCTTTATCGCGGCGATGTCGTGCCCAAAGACGTCAACGCCGCCATTGCCCTGATAAAAACAAAGCGTCAGGTGCAGTTCGTAGAGTGGTGTCCCACAGGGTTTAAAGTAGGGATTAACTATCAGCCGCCCACAGTGATTCCGGGCGGCGATATGGCTAAGGTAAAACGCTCTTTGTGCATGATCACGAACACCACTGCTATAGAACAGGCTTGGAGAAGGCTGAACGATAAGTTCGACCTAATGTACCAGAAGAGAGCGTTCGTTTATTGGTACTTGGGAGAGGGGATGGAGGACAGCGAGTTCCAGGATGCTAGAGATGATTTGGCTGCCCTGGAGAGAGACTATTACGAAATCGGAATAGATTCAGAGGAGTTATTGGATAATGATGTGGATAACGAAGAGTTCTAGAAGTATTCTCATGTTTGGTAGACGTCTTTATTTATTTAGTATATTATATCTGTTGTAATGAAAAACTTAAATAAATTATTTATACAGGTAATAGTCAACATCATTTTTGTATGTTTAAAGTTATACCCCTCCTTCTTGGCCTGCCATTACATAATCTATGCTATTATTTACAAATACCTAATTATTTGAAGATTATGTAGAGGTTCTTTACATTGTTCAAAGATATCAATGTTTTTACAGATTTTCAAGAAGAAATATATTAATTTGATTGCTAAACCGTTCATAGGTTTCTATTCAAAGCCTTATATATTCAGCATAAAATTATTTTTCAACAAGGCATTATTACCAATCATCAGGTTGAATAAACACAATTCACTATAGGATGCCATATATATAGAACAATGTATATAATTGGAAATCAACAAACGTTTGGTCAAATCCACCTTTAAACTGTTTTTTATCTTATATTTACACCATATGGATAAATTATGTAATCTATAATCAAACCATTAATGTGCGGTCAAAGGCCTTCACCATTCAGCAAACAGATGGCATTGTAGCTTCACAGATGCTATGAAATAAATACAGTATTGCTCCCTAGCCATGCTGTAATCGCAACAAATAAGTTATAAACAGCATTAAATATTATTTCTTCAAACTGATGTAAAACAATAACCCAGTATATATTTTCAACTTTATACGTTATTTATTAAAATAGTATGTATTAACAAGTGTGTGTGTGTGTGTGTGTGTGTGTGTGTGTGTGTGTGTGTGTGTGTGTGTGTGTGTGTGTGGGTGGGTGTGGGTGTGTGGGTGTGTGTGTGTGTGTGTGTGTGTGTGTGTGTGTGTGTGTGTGTGTGTGTGTGTGTGTGTGTGTGTGTGTGTGTGTGTGTGTGTGTGTGTGTGTGTGTGTGTGTGTGTGTGTGTGTGTGTGTGGTGTGTGTGTGTGTGTGTGTGTGTGTGTGTGTGTGTGTGTGGTGTGTGTGTGTGTGTTGCAACGTCCCCCTCACTATCGTCGCGTTGCAGAATATTATATTTATTCATTATATTTATATATCTGCTGCTCACACCGTTTTGTGTACCGTGTTAAGATCCCTAAATTTTGTCTTGTGTTCCCGCGTAATGTACCTCGCCCAATGCAAGCCTATTCCCGCTGACTTCTACCTTAACGTTTGTATGACCTCCCCTAAGTTGCTTGGCAGGTTTGTTGGGTCTGTATTTAGTCACACATGTCAGTAAAATAGTCAGCTGGAAAGAAACATTTATATAAACACACAAAATTTTCAAAGAATCTTACCACTTCATGAGATCTGTAGGCACAGCGAGGGGACGTGCAAAATATGATCATGTTTAAGATACCTATTTTAAAAGGCTCCTGTGTTCTTTAAACATGATCTGCCAGTAGACATCGTCTCTGGGCTTCAATACAAAAAACCAACTAATTTTTAGAATAGCTCAATAAAATTGTTCTCAGGAGAGAACTCGTTTGAAGAAACATTAGGTTCTGAATTTTATATATTTATTAATTAATGAAATTTAATTAAAACTGTACTCTGATTTTATAATCATTATTTATTAGTTGGAAAAAACTAAAAGGTTTTATTGGTTGTTCAACACAGGATAAACTCAAATACTGTAAGTTTTTATAATGCATTTAATTACTGATTTTAAACTAAACTAATTTTCTTTTCAAATAAAACATATTTAGCTCTCTTTATCTTCACAAATTATTAATTAAAAGTTTGTTAATTTTCACACATTTAATTCCTACATTTCATATACAATTCATTAATTACATTTACACATTTTTAACCAAAATTAATTCAAAATTTAACATAATAAAACATTTTATCTTCTTATTTCAAGATTGAATTGGTAAATTCACATTTTATTATAAATAATTTCAAAATATATACGATTCAATAAATCTGGTCTTCTTGAAAATGATTGGCTTATGGCCAAAATCACTTTGTAAATTTAATATTTATTATTCATTATTTCAACAATTTTGTTATACTAATTAATTTTATTATTTTTAAGATTTATTCAATTTTTCAACATAGAATGAAGTCATTGTTTAGGTTTAATTGGTAATTTCAATTTAATAAATTTAACTGACTAAATTTGACGTTAATTCGTATATAATAGAGAAAATGACTTGCCAAGGATTTCCCTGCCGGTCCTGGAGTCCTCTCGTCTGGATTCCCTGGTCCCTGGACATCGGAAGTTGCCATCCCTGGTCAGTCGATGGAAGTCTTTCTCCATTTTCACGTCCCAGAGGCTGAATCTGAAGCCCTCGTCCATGGATGGAAGTAGACGGCGGAAACGTGGTGGTTTTGTCCCATCTGGCCTAATGGTGGTTCTAGGCCCGATCCGACATAACGGCCGTTAGCACCTCGTATTAAAAAAATTTTACAGACTGCCTTACAGGTCCATAAGTTCCTGTATTTATTGCGACTGTGTCACCCTTCCCCTCCGCTCTAAGCTCGTCGCTATCTCCGTGCTTGTTTCTTGTACGGGCGGGTTGGACAACGTATTAGTTTTAACCTGCATAATTTTGTTATCTGTTTTAGAACACTGAAAAATGTCTATTATTTTTAAATGGCTGTAACTCTTTTGTTATTTGAGTGTTTTAAATTCTGTTTTCACTACTGTTTATTATGGATTTTTCTGGTCATTTCAAAATGTCGATGATAGTTCTATGTGGCCTAGGGGTCAAGTTAGCATTTTTCGGCACTTAGAAATTCTTCACTTCACTCTCGTTCGTCAAATTTAGTTAGTTATTACAGTTTCATGCTATTATAATTTTTAATTGGTCTTAATAATACTTATTCAAAATTTTACTGACTTCTTGACTCTTTACTATGTTTATTATACCATAAATTAAAACCTTATTATTAAATATTAAAATTGTTATTTAAAAAATAAGAAATTATTATTTTCTTAATTGAAACGTTGATTCAGGCCGTTAGAGTGTGTGTGTCTGTCTGTGTGTCTGTGTGTGTGTGTGTGTGTGTGTGTTTGTGTGGAAAACGAGAGAGGCGTTGGCAAGTGTTAGTGGTTAGATTTAAAACACTATTCAATTCAAATTTTTATTACACGCAGTATTTATGTATCCAACTATTTATTTATTTTTTTATTTTATTTTTTTCCTGATGGAAAAACAATTATGGTTTTGCTAAACAACAGCAAAGTAAAATCATAATATTTTAGATCCAATATATTTTATGTATCCAATTATTTGAATATATTTGTAAATAAATTATACACTATATTACATTTTGAATATAGTAAATAAACTGGTGATTTAATCTTAAAAATTAATCCTTGTTTCATTTCACATTTAATGGCAACCAAACATAAGCTATTAGAAGTATAGAATAGTTGTATAAAATTTAATCCTAAAACCAAAGGATTACAAGAAATCCGTATATATACTGAAAAATATAATAGGAAGACCATAGGGCTGCCTATGTTAGGTTAGGATTTCATGAATCAATACAATAAATAGCTAGGATAGGTGAGTGGCGCCACCCGATGATGGATGTGCTTGGACCAGACCGATTCAAGTGTTTATGTTAGGATAGCCAAGGTTAGGGATCGTTGGCTTCTATATGACAAAGATTTTATATTGCTTTAAAGCTATAGTGTTACTCCAGAGTTTACAGAGCCTCATATTGAATAAGGACACTCGAAGTTTACTCAAGCATTAAACAAACAAAAATTAGTAGTCGCAGATGTGAAAAGCCGAAACTATTTGGGATAGAAAATGTGCATGAAAGGATGGTTTATTAAGGAAGTAAATACGACATAATAAAAAACATTATATTCAAAGATTTTGTAGAGCATATTGTTTTTCAACAAAATACCTACATGTTGATTTAATATGACTTATTTTAAAAGAAATAGTACGAAATAACTATATTGCATACCTTGCCCCTTTCGTGAAGAGTTTTTCTCTAATATAAAACCAAAATTAATTCTTTTTAAATGTAATTAATGAACTAATATTTGGAAAAACTGTATTAAAATCAAGTGTCATCCACTACAAGTTTTAAAATATTTATTTTAACTTGAGTGGATGAATAAAAAGTATTTTATTAACGATTGAAAATTTGAACAAGATATATTAGGCAGAACGTAAACTAATAGTTCGTGAAGCTGAGCCTAAATATGAATACTTCATTTCAAGAATGTGGTTAACGGGGATTTTAATAGAAAATCTGTATTGGAAGTTGGAAAATGAAATTAATAAAAATTGCAATTAACGAACTTAAATAAAATATGTCAGACGTGCCTAAGAAAGTTTTAATTTCAAAAATTGGAAAAAAATTATACAATTTATTATCATTACATTGGATGAAATATAGTAATATTTATCGAAATACAGATAAACTAATAAATTTATTAACTGATAAAAATATTTTGTATTCAACCGTTTAACTTAATAATGTTTAATAAATAAAGTAAAAGAGCCTACGTGTTAAAACAGCTGTTCTTCAACATAACCTATAACATAAAATCATCTGTTATATGAAATCATATGTTATTATTAAATTTAATCTAAAATGTTAATTGCGTCTCGTGACCTTGACGGCGAGTCCAAAATTTACTTCGTACAAACATACTGTCAGGCCTGACATCGGAAATAGGCTTTTCAACAATGTAGCCTATTTGGGAAAGAAACAAAGCAAATCTACAATGTGCCGTTTCTATCATGAATTATGCATTTTAAATACGCATTGATAAATAAGAGTGATTGAATTAAGTAAAAAATATGTAGCCATCGGTGTAGGTTTTTATACTTACGGAATACATGTGTTGTGCTAATGTTCGGAGCTGCATTTTACGCTTACATGAAACTTTTATAATCGTTTATTTGATTTCTCAAAATTTAATTATTAATAAAATTCAATACTTTACAAGTCCAATGTCTTTATAAAGAATCGCTACATTTTAATACGTTATATTACACAAATCAAGTATAATTTTGTACCACGATGGTTTTATTCCTCAATTTGATATGTAAAATGGTAGCTTGTTTCCAAATACGCTGTCAACACACCGGCAATAAGACATGAATAGTTATTTTTGTGTCTCTAATGTTGGTAGCAATGAAATGAAAGGTCAAGTCAAGCAATTGGTTCCCATGAGCAGGACTAATAGATCCTTTGTGCCGGCTAGACGTATTGTCCTCTCCAATACAGGACACTGTGCCTTCTTCCTCTCTCACATCAACTAGTCGCCCAACACGGAGGTGTTGTGACCAAGTGCAATACACTCTGCATTAAGACGGATCAAACCTTCGTTCTGCGCTATGAGTATACTCTTCGGACTCTATGCACACGTTTATCTACAACTATTTCCATTGCTACATCTTATCCATTAACGTCCCATTGGTAAGTCGAAGAGCGAATCATGCAAACATCGACATGCGAGTAGCTGTGGGTTTTAATGGATTCTATGTATTAACTTTTTAAACTATTATAACGAAGCTTTTTGCATACATATTTTTCTTTCATATTTTTTACTTACTTCTTCATTAATTTAAATTTGGTGAATCAGATAAATGATTTTAAAACAAGTCATATAAAAAAAAATTGTTAAAGTAAATTCCAACTGAAGTTAACAAAGAAAAAATTGATTTTAGTTACCCCAGAGCATTATTTACGATATTTTGTGGTAACCATGGCAAACGATTAAAATTGTAAAATGGAGGTTTCGACAAACAGATATGGGAAAAAATTCGTATACATTTTTAAAAAGTATATTTCTAGGTATTGGAAAGTTGGCGCAGTGCCAAGGCGTGCTAGACTTCAAACAAAGATTCTCAGTTCTAATCCGGCTGGAACCCAAACATTTTATAATTTAATTATTGAATCAAAATTTTAAAAAACTGTATCAACATCAATTGTCATCCACTATAGCTTAAAAAGATGTATTTGAACTTGATTGGATGAATAAAAAAGTATTTTATTAACGATTGAAAATTTGTACAAGATATATTTCAGGAGATTGTGAGCTAATAGAAGGAATTTATTAAATGAAATTGTTGATTATCACATAAATGCAATATTTAAATTCATACGTTATATTATAACAAAAAAATTTGAATTGACTTAAATAATTAATTAACAACTGACACTATAATATTGTAATTTATATAATAAATATAAATAATATAAACTCACAACGTATATTATAAATAATATAAACTCACAACGTATAATATAAATAATTATACGAACCACTCACAATATATAATTTATTTTTCCATGGTCAGTCATCATCATAATCTATACAATATCTACACTATAGTTGTATAGCTACAAAAAAACAGATTTTTCATAGCTATTCTAATTGATGACGATCATTACAAACGAGTATAAGAAAATAAATGATCGATTTTATTTATCGATTTATCGGTGTGTGCTAGTTATCATTTAATTCTTACTTTAATGTTAAAATGTTGTTTTAGTGAAAGAGAATGAACACTATAACATATGTTTACACTTAACTGGATTTGTTTTAGAAACTGCTTTATTTGGGTCTGAAAAGGAAACCCTCTTTGAAACTGTTAGAGTAGAAGTTGACGAAAAAATTACAATTAATTAAAAGTAAAACCTTAGGAACATAATGCCTAAAACCCCGGTTGCCAATGACTTATTTATTTCAATCATGAAATTAAATGTGTAATTGAGATCAATATACATTATTTAAACATATAAATTATACTGAATATTTAAAAATTTAAAAAACGAAAAGCCTAGTTGTTTTTAACGATTTACTTGTAAAATTTCAACTTGAATAATTTTTAATTATTGACTTTGAAAATTTAAACCAAGAAAATGAAAATAAAGATTTGTTACAGCAAGACAAGTTATAGGATGAAAAGGGTCGAAGGGGAGGGGAGATGGAGATAAGGCATGCCGAAGGGGAGAAGGGGAAATGATTAATGGTAAGTGAACAAACTGGGTGAGGGGGTCCAGCGATGGACAAATACAATCTAAAACTGTGCCTGAGGTGTGTTCATTGGATGGGAATCTGTGGCTGATTATGTTCTTGCGGAGGCTGTGGGGAACACTAGCCGTTCATATTTATAAAAATAAAGCTACAACAAAAAAAAATGAAAAGTGTTAACGTCAGAGACCCCTTGATCAAGATTTACAAAACCAAACCCAATTAGGAAAAATGAAATTTTAAAAGAAGGTTTGCAGTAAAAATGTTTTCTTATAGATGCAGTGAGTTTGGATATAAATTCCAAACATGAGTTGAAGATTAGCAGAGAGGTGGGTCTGAGTTCTTGGGTGAAATCATTGCTAAATTACTGTTAAATAAAAATGCGTTCGGAAATTGATTGAATGATAGATTGTAACATTTAAGCTGCGTTTATGTACTACTGTGAAGTTTTGTTGACATTAGGCTTTGGCAATCTCATCATAATCTTCAAATCATTTTATGAAGGACGAACGAATTCAGTTTAATAGAACAACACGAATTCATCGATATTTCATTTATATCACTACGATAAGGTGAGGCAAATCACATTAGATTGGTCACAGAAACTTCGACGTTATTATGCTCAGATATAAAATACCGTAACTAATTTTTAACTTTGGTAAAGGTATAAAATTATATATTTCATTAAGAACGAAAAGTCCGAGAAAAAGTACATATTTGTTTTCAAAATAATTTAACGATACTGTAACAATACAAAAATTACTCTTAGTTTCACCTGCAGCATGAAAAGCGGTTTAAAAATAGAGTATCATGGATTAAAAGATTTAAAAAAAATATATTATTAAAGACCTACTGAATCAGTTACAATTTTATTTTTTTGTTTCGATATTTTCTCTCTTTTTTGATATTCTCTAAACAACTTTGAATAAAACCAACGTTTGCAATGCCTTAATAGGAAAATGCACAGTATGTGTAGCGAAGACCCACAGGTTAAAGCATGCCTTGTTGTTTATAGAACACGATGAAAACTGTCACGTTCTAGGTCACACTTACTTCATCGAATTAGTCAGCTAACCTAAAGCTGAATATGTGGCATTATGTCGTTTCCAATATATAATTATTTTTCAATTTTTTAAAACCATTTTAATGCACGAAAGGTTTTTCAGATATAGCTACAGAGACGAAGTGCCTACAAATTGTTGCTGTTTCACCCTTCAGTTAGAGCGAATATTCAAATAATTTATAAACCTAACCTAGAAATATTGTTTTAAAATTCAGTTAAGTATACGATAGCACCTGATATCACTATATTGTGATACCATTTTGTTACGTGTTTCATGTGTATGTTGCTATAAATTACATTTATTAATAATTAGGTGAAGCTTAGTAAAATCTAAACAAGTGTAAATGTGATAAATTTACAAGTTTTATTTACTAATGTAAAGTTATATTAGCAGACAAGTAGAGGTGAAATGTTTTCGTAAGAATATGACGAGTTCTGAACTGTACTGTAATAAGGTGAAATGTATGAAACCACGCACGCACGCACGCACGCACGCACGCACGATCGCACGCACGATCGCACGCACGATCGCACGCACGCACGCACGCACACACACACACACACACACACACACACACACACACACACACACACACACACACACACACACACACACAGACACACACACACATATATGTGTGTGTGTGTGTGTGTGTGTGTGTGTGTGTATATATATGATGATGAATAGTTACTATCTGGAGTACATCCGTTCATTCTGCAGTCAATAAATTCGCAGTTCTGACGTAGAATCTCATCCAGCATTGACGAGGTGAACCCAACAACAGTAGAAGAGCGAGTGAAGAGCGCAGATAACTCGGCTACTATATATAGAGGAATGAAGCCACGCCCATTGACGTCATACACACACTAAAGTCAATCAACACACACCTGATCCAAACAATTACTCACATTCCTTTGCCTCTGTTCACCTTTTTCTGCCGATAAAATCTATCGATGACACACTTCCAAACTGCGGGCAAATTCAAAGTATCATCGCGTTTGTAAGGACTCCCTTGCTTCTCCATGTCGATAGCCTCACGATTAATTCTAGTCCTGTAGTTTTCCACTTGAGCAATCTGTGGGCAAGATTGGAAATCAATGGTATGCCCTGTATCGCAGTGGTGTCTGTACAGAGCCGACGTTTTCTGCTTGTTTTTAAGGGCCAGTTTGTGCTCCTCAAGCCTAGCTGAGATACGTCTGTTCGTTTGGCCAATGTACGATTTCTTACAAACTCCACAAGAAACGCTGTAAACGCCATGGTTTTCCAAAAAGATCTTATCTTTGGCGTTACCAACAACCTTGTCGATGGTGAGGTAAAATTTGTAAAGGGAACGTAAACCATGCCTCCTAAAGTGTCTGCCAATCCTGTCAGTGATTCCTTTAATAAAAGGCAGAATAACAGTACCAGCTTTCTCAGTCTCTTTTTCATCCACATCAACAGGAAGGGCACTTTGGCGGTGTAACGCTTTATTAATGGCATATTCCTTATAGCCATTGCTTCTAAGCACCTGTCTCATAGTAATAAGTTCCTGGTCACTCGATTCGATATCTGTTAACTTGTGAGACCGAGAGAAGAGCGTGTCAGCGACAGCCTGGATCTGAGATGGGTGGTGATGTGACAGCGTTTAGATATCTATTGGTATGAGTCGGTTTTCTGTAGATCGAATGGTGAACACAACCATTCTAACCAAGACGTCGAGAAACGGCAAGCAGCCATCACTCTCCAGTTCCAAAGTGAAAAATATCCTGGAGTGGCGAGAGTTGAGGTACGTAAGAAACTTATCAAGTTCTGTGCCACCATGTTGCCAAATCATAAAGACGTCATCTACATAACGAAACCAAGCTTTAGGCCTGAGAAAAGCATCATTCAGGGCGTCTTGCTCAAAGAACGTCATAAAAATATTGGCTACAGCTGGAGAAAGTGAAGATCCCATAGGGGCACCATCAAGTTGCCTGTAAAACTGTTCATTAAACAAAAAGTAAGTGGTTTTGAGACAGTGCCTAGCCAGATCCAAGACATGCGGAGGGAGCTCTTCAAAAATAGACGTCCTCTGAAGCACTTCATCAATGGGAACGCTGGGGAACAATGACTTGACATCCAAGCTAGCCATTATGTCACTTTCTTCAACTTGGATTCCCTGCAGCACTTGGACAAAATGTTCAGAGTTCTTGATATAGGAATCAGCCTTCTGAACCAATGGCTGCATAGGTTTAGCCAAATATTTCTCCAGTTTCTGAAGAGGTGAATTAATAGCACTCACTATAGGTCTCATAGGAGTGCCCGATTTATGGATTTTAGGTAAACCATATAACTTAGGACATCTACTAGATTTTTCCCGAGGAATTATTCTGGATTGAGTTTCCTCATCGATAGGAGTCTGTTTAATAATCCGCCTGGTAGTCTTTTCCAAGTAGATGGTCGGATCGTTCTTAACAACTTTGTAATTTTCATCTTTAAGGATCTCCTTCATCTTGTCTATATAATCTGAAGTATTTAAAACAACAGTAGCGTTACCCTTATCAGCCGGCAGTATAGTAATGTCTCCATTATTTTTCAGTTCGAAAAGGGCTCTCTTTTCTCCAGGGACATTAATCTCCTGGTAACACTTCGTATGCCTGTGGTAAGCTCACGTTCTACCACTACCTGTTACACGCTCGCGAGAGAGGAGGGAAGGTATAAAGTACTTGTAGCTGTTGTCAGACGCGGAAATAGCAGCCAATCCATTGATTAAGTAAGGTAGAGACATTAATCTCCTGGTAACACTTCGTAAACCTGTGGTAAGCTCACGTTCTACCACTACCTGGTACACGCCCGCGTGAGAGAAGGGAAGGTATAAATTACTAGTAGTTGTTGTCAGACGCGGAAATAGCAGCCAATCCATTGATTAAGTAAGGTAGGGACATTAATCTCCTGGTAACACTTCGTAAACCTGTGGTAAGCTCACGTTCTACCACTACCTGGTACACGCCCGCGTGAGAGAAGGGAAGGTATAAATTACTAGTAGCTGTTGTCAGACGCGGAAATATCAGCCAATCCATTGATTAAGTAAGGTAGAGACATTAATCTCCTGGTAACACTTCGTATAGCTGTGGTAAGCTCACGTTCTACCACTACCTGGTACACGCCCGCGTGAGAGAAGGGAAGGTATAAATTACTAGTAGCTGTTGTCAGACGCGGAAATATCAGCCAATCCATTGATTAAGTAAGGTAGAGACATTAATCTCCTGGTAACACTTCGTAAACCTGTGGTAAGCTCACGTTCTACCACTACCTGTTACACGCCCGCGTGAGAGGAGGGAAGGTATAAATTACTAGTAGTTGTTGTCAGACGCAGAAATATCAACCAATCCATTCATTAAGTAAGGTAGAGACATAATCTCCTGGTAACACTTCGTATACCTGTGGTAAGCTCACGTTCTACCACTACCTGTTACACGCCCGCGTGAGAGGAGGGAAGGTATAAATTACTAGTAGCGGTTGTCAGACGCAGCAATATCAGCCAATCCATTGATTAAGTAAGGTAGAGACATAATCTCCTGGTAACACTTCGTATACCTGTGGTAAGCTCACGTTCTACCACTACCTGTTACACGCCCGCGTGAGAGGAGGGAAGGTATAAATTACTAGTAGTTGTTGTCAGACGCAGAAATATCAACCAATCCATTCATTAAGTAAGGTAGAGACATAATCTCCTGGTAACACTTCGTATACCTGTGGTAAGCTCACGTTCTACCACTACCTGTTACACGCCCGCGTGAGAGGAGGGAAGGTATAAATTACTAGTAGTTGTTGTCAGACGCAGCAATATCAGCCAATCCATTGATTAAGTAAGGTAGAGACATAATCTCCTGGTAACACTTCGTATACCTGTGGTAAGCCCACGTTCTACCACTACCTGTTACACGCCCGCGTGAGAGGAGGGAAGGTATAAATTACTAGTAGTTGTTGTCAGACGCAGAAATAGCAGCCAATCCATTGATTAAGTAAGGTAGAGACATAATCTCCTGGTAACACTTCGTATACCTGTGGTAAGCTCATGTTCTACCACTACCTGTTACACACCCGCGTGAGAGGAGGGAAGGTATAAATTACTAGTAGTTGTTGTCAGACGCAGAAATATCAGCCAATCCATTCATTAAGTAAGGTAGAGACATAATCTCCTGGTAAGACTTCGTATACCTGTGGTAAGCTCACGTTCTACCACTACCTGTTACACGCCCGCGTGAGAGGAGGGAAGGTATAAATTACTAGTAGTTGTTGTCAGACGCGGAAATATCAGCCAATCCATTCATTAAGTAAGGTAGAGACATAATCTCCTGGTAAGACTTCGTATACCTGTGGTAAGCTCACGTTCTAGCACTACCTGTTACACGCCCGCGTGAGAGGAGGGAAGGTATAAATTACTAGTAGTTGTTGTCAGACGCGGAAATATCAGCCAATCCATTCATTAAGTAAGGTAGAGACATAATCTCCTGGTAAGACTTCGTATACCTGTGGTAAGCTCACGTTCTACCACTACCTGTTACACGCCCGCGTGAGAGGAGGGAAGGTATAAATTACTAGTAGCGGTTGTCAGACGCAGAAATATCAGCCAATCCATTCATTAAGTAAGGTAGAGACATAATCTCCTGGTAAGACTTCGTATACCTGTGGTAAGCTCACGTTCTACCACTACCTGTTACACGCCCGCGTGAGAGGAGGGAAGGTATAAATTACTAGTAGTTGTTGTCAGACGCGGAAATATCAGCCAATCCATTCATTAAATAAGGTAGAGACATAATCTCCTGGTAAGACTTCGTATACCTGTGGTAAGCTCACGTTCTAGCACTACCTGTTACACGCCCGCGTGAGAGGAGGGAAGGTATAAATTACTAGTAGTTGTTGTCAGACGCGGAAATATCAGCCAATCCATTCATTAAGTAAGGTAGAGACATAATCTCCTGGTAAGACTTCGTATACCTGTGGTAAGCTCACGTTCTAGCACTACCTGTTACACGCCCGCGTGAGAGGAGGGAAGGTATAAATTACTAGTAGCGGTTGTCAGACGCGGAAATATCAACCAATCCATTAACTATAGCTACAGCTGATTTAATCAACTCGTTTTAAACTAATCTTTCACAACAGCAAATGTTCAAGTAATGCACAAATTCACTTTAATTTAGTGTTTGTACATCTCCTACGCTCCTACATGTTTCGGCCTTAACAATTTTAGAAATAAATCGAATACAATAATCTATAAACAAACAAGATCGATTTTATTCATTTAAGGGTAAATGTCCACAGATAAGCAAATATCCCATTACAAAAATGAACGTGGAGAATTCGTTTGTAGTAACTAAGTTTACAAGAAATTATATTTATAATGAGATAAATTCTTTTCATCAATATTTTCACGGGGTTGACGTGAGAAAATGCGTGTAGTTTACCTCTAACATCTGTAAACACGTCTGATACACACGAGCGCACATATGCCGTCCTAGCTCTCTATGGAACACAATAGATTGCCACAAGGTAGTGTATTGAACCCTATTCTGTCTCTAGCCTCAAGTACTGGAGCAGATGTGGGTACATGCGTTGTGCCATATGTCCCGACCTGCGCATGCCCACTTTAAACCTTGTGCATAATTACATTACCTTTTGTGTGTTGTGTTTGAATGACGTATATGCAAAGAACAGCTAGAATAGAGAGAGGAGGGATTCCAGTTTTGGTTCGTTACGAGGCGGAACTAGCTTCGATATTAAAGTTACCCGTAGTAATAATTTTTAATAAAAATTTTAAAAACTTTTGAAAATTGATAAAGATTAAAGAATTTTTAAATCTATTTTAATGTATTGTTGGACGCTAGGTATACCAACAGTTTTTAAGAAAATTAATATTGCGTTACTAAAATATTACATTGTCCGAATAGGGTTCGGGATAATATTTGACAAATAATTTGATTTAGTTTTTAGATAACAAAAGCTACATTGTATCAAATAAGAAGCAATATATGTGAGTTAGAGGGTGGAAATTATTTAATACAAAATGCCAACACCAGGAGAAAATATATAGGCCGTTGGTATAAGGGTAACAAACAGAAAGAGGTTATATTTGTGAATATAGCCTGGCCATTCCCTTGTAGTGAACTAGAATATATTTCGTGAAAAGCAACGGGAATAGAAATAACACGCTTATCTTCTGCGGGTCAGGTTTCTCTGATAATGTTTGTCACTTGTTTACAAAGGCCACTCAGACAAAAGCAAAAAGACAAATACGATCTACATGCACTTGTGTACAAGATCCAGTGGACAGTGGATGGTTCCCCACGATACACACACTCGTACTATTTCCCCAGATCTGACTATTACACTATCAGCTAGTATGCTATAAAACTCAGACACAAGCAAAAAGACAAATACGATCTACATGCACTTGTGTATACAAGATCCAGTGGACAGTGGATGGTTCCCCACGATACACACACTCGTACTATTTCCCCAGATCTGACTATTACACTATCAGCTAGTATGCTATAAAACTCAGACAAAAGCAAAAAGACAAATACGATCTACATGCACTTGTGTATACAAGATCCAGTGGACAGTGGAAGGTTCCCCACGATACACACACTCGTACTATTTCCCCAGATCTGACTATTACACTATCAGCTAGTATGCTATAAAACTCAGACACAAGCAAAAAGACAAATACGATCTACATGCACTTGTGTATACAAGATCCAGTGGACAGTAGATGGTTCCAAACGATACACACACTCGTACTGTTTCCCCAGATCTGACTATTACACTATCAGCTAGCATGCTATAAAACTCAGACACAAGCAAAAAGACAAATACGATCTACATGCACTTGTGTATACAAGATCCAGTGGACAGTGGAAGGTTCTCCACGATACACACACTCGTACTATTTCCCTAGATCTGACCTAGTATGCTATAAAACTCAGACACAAGCAAAAAGACAAATACGATCTACATGCACTTGTGTATACAAGATTCAGTGGACAGTGGAAGGTTCCCCACGATACACACACTCGTACTATTTCCCCAGATCTGACTATTACACTATCAGCTAGTATGCTATAAAACTCAGACACAAGCAAAAAGACAAATACGATCTACATGCACTTGTGTATACAAGATCCAGTGGACAGTGGAAGGTTCCCCGCGATACACACACTCGTACTATTTCCCCAGATCTGACTATTACACTATCAGCTAGTATGCTATAAAACTCAGACAAAAGCAAAAAGACAAATACGATCTACATGCACTTGTGTATACAAGATCCAGTGGACAGTGGAAGGTTCCCCACGATACACACACTCGTACTATTTCCCCAGATCTGACCATTACACTATCAGCTAGTATGCTATAAAACTCAGACAAAAGCAAAAAGACAAATACGATCTACATGCACTTGTGTATACAAGATCCAGTGGACAGTGGAAGGTTCCCCGCGATACACACACTCGTACTATTTCCCCAGATCTGACTATTACACTATCAGCTAGTATGCTATAAAACTCAGACAAAAGCAAAAAGACAAATACGATCTACATGCACTTGTGTATACAAGATCCAGTGGACAGTGGAAGGTTCCCCGCGATACACACACTCATACTATTTCCCCAGATCTGACTATTACACTATCAGCTAGTATGCTATAAAACTCAGACACAAGCAAAAAGACAAATACGATCTACATGCACTTGTGTATACAAGATCCAGTGGACAGTGGAAGGTTCCCCACGATACACACACTCGTACTATTTTCCCAGATCTGACCATTACACTATCAGCTAGTATGCTACAAAACTCAGACAAAAGCAAAAAGACAAATACGATCTACATGAACTTGTGTATACAAGATCCAGTGGACAGTGGAAGGTTCCCCGCGATACACACACTCGTACTATTTCCCCAGATCTGACTATTACACTATCAGCTAGTATGCTATAAAACTCAGACACAAGCAAAAAGACAAATACGATCTACATGCACTTGTGTATACAAGATCCAGTGGACAGTGGAAGGTTCCCCACGATACACACACTCGTACTATTTTCCCAGATCTGACCATTACACTATCAGCTAGTATGCTACAAAACTCAGACAAAAGCAAAAAGACAAATACAATCTACATGCACTTGTGTATACAAGATCCAGTGGACAGTGGAAGGTTCCCCACGATACACACACTCGTACTATTTCCCCAGATCTGACTATTACACTATCAGCTAGTAGCTAGTATGCTATAAAACTCAGAACACAGTGAAATAACTTTCTATTCCTTCTTAACAGTATTCACTGAAACCCGAGTATAGGTTGAATTATATCACACATCGATTCTAACAAAACTCGGTTTTATACATTTTTGTTTCTAGTGAAATAATGACCTCGGTATTTCACAATGTTTCTGCATCACTGATGTCCACTTCCAGCAAAGAAATTCTAACAACGACACAGATCCTTACTTTACACGAAATTACAATGTTTCTGCATCACTGATGTCCACTTCCAGCAAAGAAATACTAACAACGGCACAGATCCTTACTTTACACGAAATTACAATGTTTCTGCATCACTGATGTCCACTTCCAGCAAAGAAATACTAACAACGGCACAGATCCTTACTGTACACGAAATTACAATGTTTCTGCATCACTGATGTCCACTTCCAGCAAAGAAATTCTAACAACGGCACAGATCCTTACTTTACACGAAATTACAATGTTTCTGCATCACTGATGTCCACTTCCAGCAAAGAAATACTAACAACGGCACAGATCCTTACTGTACACGAAATTACAATGTTTCTGCATCACTGATGTCCACTTCCAGCAAAGAAATTCTAACAACGGCACAGATCCTTACTTTACACGAAATTACAATGTTTCTGCATCACTGATGTCCACTTCCAGCAAAGAAATTCTAACAACGGCACAGATCCTTACTTTACACGAAATTACAATGTTTCTGCATCACTGATGTCCACTTCCAGCAAAGAAATTCTAACAACGGCACAGATCCTTACTGTACACGAAATTAGCCGTCATTGTATCGGTGTTGGCAACCATATTCTGTTGTCTACAAACAATTAGCAGCAACATTTTTTTTTTTTTTTTTTTTTTTTTTTTTTTTTTTTTTTTTTTTTTTTTTTTTTTTTTTTTCCCAGGCGAAAAACCTATTGAGGTTATCATCGCCTAACTAAAATTTTATTTTAAATAATTATTTCAAAATAGAACTAACCCACTTAACAAAATAAAATAAATGTTTAATACTAAATGTAACTAAAAAGAAAGAAACTAAAATTATATATAATTTAAATATTATTAAATAGATTCAGGTGGCGTAAGAAAGCGATGACACGGTCGATAGCCGTGACATCGTCCCTTAAAACCACCTTTAAACTACCTCGAAGACCGTAACGTATATACAAATTTTCCAACTTATCACAATGAAGCAGGATATGCTCGATTGTAATATTATTTCTACAAAACGGACATAGTGGTGGATCCTCATGTCGCATCAACCATCCATGCGTTAACAAAGAGTGGCCGATGCGAAGTCGAGTTACCACCACTTCCTCCCTACGATTCGAACGAACAGATGTCCTCCATGGTCGGACGGTATTTTTGATGTCCCTCAGCTTGTTTCTATTTACATTTTGCCATTCTTCATTCCAAACAGAGAATAGTGTAGTTTTAACTTTGCATACAAAATCTGATGCCATCACACGTTGTGTCGATGGCAACATACCTGTAGCTAATTTTGCACCTTCATCTGCTTTAGTGTTTCCGAATATTCCACAGTGACCAGGCACCCAGAGAAATGACACCTCGACACCTCGTAATTAGCAGCAACAATTGATTGTGTTAATACAGTAAATTGATTTTAGGGAACATAATGGTTTACTTCTTTATAAGTTTTGTTACATTTAAACACAAATTATGTAAGATTCGTGAGTGGACAAAGGTTACGGTTTATCAAATTGAAGAAATTTATGTCGATATTCGGTACAGATAGCGTAACTAACTCACGATTAATTAGTTATCATATTATATGATATTTCGTCTCTTTTACAATGATGTAACTAATAGTGAACGATGATTGCAAAGTTATTAAATATTATAAATACCATAAATATGTTCAACAAACCGATGTCATTACTTTCACTTCGACACAGTATTAAACACTGAGCTAATTATGTGACCTCCAAAACTACCACGAGTTTGTGTAACCGTAAAGGTTGGACTTATAATGAAGTCAATAGTATTGTGCTACACTACCGAAACCCAAATCAGTAATTAACATAAAATTAATCCAGGATTTCAACATACGCGTTATATAGTGCAAACAACGCTATTGATATGTAAATCTGTTGTCTGTTTATACAGTATGGTAAATTCGTATTGTTAATCGTGAACTTGGGTTTTATCCATTAACCGCAGTACAAAAATCTTTATTACAATTACATCATCTTCAGACAAACTCAATTTGGTTTTATTAGTGAATTATTAAAAGTATACGTAAACAAAACTTGTTCGAACCATGAAGAAATCAGATCACTATATTGGACTGTATATGGAAATAGTTTCGAATTCCAGTTTCTACCAACATTAATAAGACATTTTAAATTTTACCAAATATATGTAGTTACAGCGATGTTAGCTTTGTTTAAAACCCTACAAATAAACCTCATTCACTAAAATATAATGAAAAGATCAAAGATCAATGCAACTGAACACCACCTTACAGGTATATTAAAATAATTTGGGCAGTTGAGTGTATTTCATTGTAAATAACATTCTTTGAATTTTTTATCACGTTTTGTATGCGCAGTTTTGTTAATTTTGCTTGTTAGTTATAATTCGTGGTCAACCCTGGAAAATATGAAATAATTTAAAATAAATTTAGGTGTTTTTTTAAATTTTGTAATACATACAAATAAACGTGATTTCATTTTTATCTCATTTTGTACTCATCCATCATGACATAAATATATTTCTCTGCTTTTATCCTGGAGTTGAAGCGGCACTACAATGATTATAAGGTCGAAGCTATGTTTATAACCATTTAACCTAAATATGGGATGGTCCTATGTTTAGTTAGACACAAGGAATATAAATGTGTCAACCCATTATATCTCCTTATAGGGAGAAAGATGAGGAGTAAATGGGAACACGTTGCGCTAAAGAACGGGCGTAATGGGGCGCATAAGGATTCGGGGATGGTTATGGCAAACGGGAAGGAGAACCGATCTACTTCGGACAAGTTACTCAATGGAGACGTGGGTAATGACGTCACTAAACTCTACAGTAGAGGTTGTGTTTGTATCTCCGTCCAGAGCAGACAAGATTCATATTTCTACCTCTATATGCAATTCCATTTTAAACAAAAATATTTTTACAATAAACTTCTACGAACAATACAGCATATTCATCATCTTCTCATTCTTTTTAGGCTTTATTTATTTTAATATTGCTTTATAATGGGAGAAAACAAACATCAGAAGTATACGGGTATGATTGGGTCAAGGAACGTTCACTTCAAGAGACACTGTAAATAGAATACTCCTTGCTCAAATATTGCCTCTGTTACACAATGTATTATAGACTAAGTACATACAACATCTTTCCGTTTATTCACTAATTGTAACCAAAATACAATTTCCGTTTAGAATACACAAATAAAAATTCTAATAAGAAAGACAAATACGTAATCTAAATAACAATAGAAACGGTTGCATATTAAAAATTAAAATATGAAAACGAAAAGTAACAGTCTAACTTTACTCCTATTTTATTAAATGTGCACTGATTTATGCAATATATTTTATTTTAGAGCAAAAACCTACTTGCAGCACTTAAAATTGTTTCCATTAGTGGTGTAGTCTGACGTCACAAACAGTAGCGTTTAATTCATTTCTCATTTTTGAAAATTTAAGATTGTCAAATTGTAGTCAAATTATTGCTCGTAGAGCTTTTGCGTAGTTCTTTAAGCACAGTAAATTAAACGTTACGGTATTCGTGAACCTTATTTAAAAACTTTAGGCCGCAATACATAAAACAGTTCCGACGACATCGCGTTAAATGAACGAGGACTGCCGCGTTCCAGACTGAAGGTACAATGCAATCACGACGATTTCCAATTGAGTGAAGACGCTGATAGGGGTGTCCGGCGTTGCCATGGCTACAAACAACGTATGAAAGGAGCAAGGTGAGGTGCCGTGTTTGGAGATGACATCTCAATATACTTCATTTCCATGGCTTGGAGACAGAAATTAGCACCCTCGAGGATCAGTAGCTCCAGGTCGAGTAAAGCTTTGTTCGAACTTGCTTAATTTAAATCTCGACCTGTCGGTTAAAAAGTTTTAAAAATATTTAATCTTTTGAAAACCTAATTAAAGACTTGTTTAACGTTATAGTCGAATGCTTTTATCATAATAATATAAACACAAGTAATTGCGTGTTATAGAAACGTCGTAATATTTCAAAGCTAAGTGGTAGTTTTAGAATAAAAACAAAGAACTATTTATTCATGCGAGTTACTAAGGCGAAAAAAATTAAAATTTTAAAGCAGTAAACATATTTTTTTTTGTAATATTTTTATAACAATTTCAAAACTTAATAACGCTTTGTAGGAGAGTCAAAGTTTAAGGGTCTCCAGATTCATGTTAAAATCATCTGAGTGAAATAAAACTAGTTTAATTTTTGTTAAATGTTAAACTCTGTGGATGATGGTTTAGGTTTTTTTAAACCAACGACGTGGTGTATTTGGCGGAAGAAAATACTTCAGGATGGATTAACATAGTAAAAAACGTAAATCTCCTAGAACCTTGGGAGTTCAAACTATGAAAGTCTTAATCTTATTTTAAACGCTAAAACAAATTGTAAAACAATCAGTTTTAATTTAAATCGTTATCTTCTAGAAAGATGGAATTAGATATTATAAAATATATTTCTTTTAATTAACGCACACGTGTTTTATTTGTGTTTTATTATCAACTTGTATCTTACCAATTGTATTGAAGCAGTCCATTGAAAAATACAGACTTAAACTCACCTGAAACAAAAGAAGTGGAAATATTTTAAATATATATATATTAAAAGAAATAATAATTCTATTATTAATAATAATAATTCAGAATTAAATTACTAATATTCAATAAATAGTCAGGATATAAGATAAAATACAGGCATGGCAAATCTGGTAGCGCTGAAAGCAAATGCTGGCTAGGAAATCTAATTTTTAAAAATTGGATTTATTAAATAGTTTTCAAATTTTTCTGCGACCGCCTTATATTGTTCACCAGGTCTGTTATAATCCCAACGATTTTTATAATCTTTTACTTTTAATATATCCTTTATTTCTCACTATGTTTTCTATAAGTTACTTCGTGATAATAAACACACTGTCTGTCTCATTCTATTAAAACTATGTTAGACTTTTCGGTTAAACCGATTAACATATTTATGTTAGAAACAAAGTGAGACAGTTGAAAATACAAAACAATCTTCGTTAGTAACACTGTCTAATTGTCTCGAAACGACAACAAAAATATTCTTTGTTAGGAACAGTGTCTGATCGCCTTAAAACAAGAATATTCTTTGTTAGGAACAGTGTCCGATCGCCTTAAAACAAGAATATTCTGTGTTAGAAACAGTGTCTGATCGCCTTAAAACAAGAATATTCTTTGTTAGGAACAGTGTCCGATCGCCTTAAAACAAGAATATTCTTTGTTAGGAACAGTGTCCGATCGCCTTAAAACAAGAATATTCTGTGTTAGAAACAGTGTCTGATCGCCTTAAAACAAGAATATTCTTTGTTAGAAACAGTGTCTGATCGCCTTAAAACAAGAATATTCTTTGTTAGAAACAGTGTCTGATCGCCTTAAAACAAGAATATTCTTTGTTAGGAACAGTGTCCGATCGCCTTAAAACAAGAATATTCTTTGTTAGGAACAGTGTCTGATCGCCTTAAAACAAGAATATTCTTTGTTAGAAAAAGTGTCTGATCGCCTTAAAACAAGAATATTCTTTGTTAGGAACAGTGTCCGATCGCCTTAAAACAAGAATATTCTTTGTTAGGAACAGTGTCCGATCGCCTTAAAACAAGAATATTCTGTGTTAGAAACAGTGTCTGATCGCCTTAAAACAAGAATATTCTTTGTTAGAAACAGTGTCTGATCGCCTTAAAACAAGAATATTCTTTGTTAGGAACAGTGTCCGATCGCCTTAAAACAAGAATATTCTTTGTTAGAAACAGTGTCTGATCGCCTTAAAACAAGAATATTCTTTGTTAGAAACAGTGTCTGATCGCCTTAAAACAAGAATATTCTTTGTTAGGAACAGTGTCCGATCGCCTTAAAACAAGAATATTCTTTGTTAGGAACAGTGTCCGATCGCCTTAAAACAAGAATATTCTGTGTTAGAAACAGTGTCTGATCGCCTTAAAACAAGAATATTCTTTGTTAGAAACAGTGTCTGATCGCCTTAAAACAAGAATATTCTTTGTTAGAAACAGTGTCTGATCGCCTTAAAACAAGAATATTCTTTGTTAGAAACAGTGTCTGATCGCCTTAAAACAAGAATATTCTTTGTTAGGAACAGTGTCCGATCGCCTTAAAACAAGAATATTCTTTGTTAGAAACAGTGTCTGATCGCCTTAAAACAAGAATATTCTTTGTTAGGAACAGTGTCCGATCGCCTTAAAACAAGAATATTCTTTGTTAGAAACAGTGTCTGATCGCCTTAAAACAAGAATATTCTTTGTTAGAAACAGTGTCTGATCGCCTTAAAACAAGAATATTCTTTGTTAGAAACAGTGTCTGATCGCCTTAAAACAAGAATATTCTTTGTTAGGAACAGTGTCCGATCGCCTTAAAACAAGAATATTCTTTGTTAGAAACGGTGTCTGATCGCCTTAAAACAAGAATATTCTTTGTTAGAAACAGTGTCTGATCGCCTTAAAACAAGAATATTCTTTGTTAGGAACAGTGTCTGATCGCCTTAAAACAAGAATATTCTTTGTTAGAAACAGTGTCTGATCGCCTTAAAACAAGAATATTCTTTGTTAGAAACAGTGTCTGATCGCCTTAAAACAAGAATATTCTTTGTTAGGAACAGTGTCCGATCGCCTTAAAACAAGAATATTCTTTGTTAGAAACAGTGTCTGATCGCCTTAAAACAAGAATATTCTTTGTTAGAAACAGTGTCTGATCGCCTTAAAACAAGAATATTCTTTGTTAGGAACAGTGTCTGATCGCCTTAAAACAAGAATATTCTTTGTTAGAAACAGTGTCTGATCGCCTTAAAACAAGAATATTCTTTGTTAGAAACAGTGTCTGATCGCCTTAAAACAAGAATATTCTTTGTTAGAAACAGTGTCTGATCGCCTTAAAACAAGAATATTCTTTGTTAGGAACAGTGTCCGATCGCCTTAAAACAAGAATATTCTTTGTTAGGAACAGTGTCTGATCGCCTTAAAACAAGAATATTCTTTGTTAGAAACAGTGTCTGATCGCCTTAAAACAAGAATATTCTTTGTTAGGAACAGTGTCCGATCGCCTTAAAACAAGAATATTCTTTGTTAGGAACAGTGTCCGATCGCCTTAAAACAAGAATATTCTGTGTTAGAAACAGTGTCTGATCGCCTTAAAACAAGAATATTCTTTGTTAGAAACAGTGTCTGATCGCCTTAAAACAAGAATATTCTTTGTTAGGAACAGTGTCCGATCGCCTTAAAACAAGAATATTCTTTGTTAGAAACAGTGTCTGATCGCCTTAAAACAAGAATATTCTTTGTTAGAAACAGTGTCTGATCGCCTTAAAACAAGAATATTCTTTGTTAGGAACAGTGTCCGATCGCCTTAAAACAAGAATATTCTTTGTTAGGAACAGTGTCCGATCGCCTTAAAACAAGAATATTCTGTGTTAGAAACAGTGTCTGATCGCCTTAAAACAAGAATATTCTTTGTTAGAAACAGTGTCTGATCGCCTTAAAACAAGAATATTCTTTGTTAGGAACAGTGTCCGATCGCCTTAAAACAAGAATATTCTGTGTTAGAAACAGTGTCTGATCGCCTTAAAACAAGAATATTCTTTGTTAGGAACAGTGTCCGATCGCCTTAAAACAAGAATATTCTTTGTTAGGAACAGTGTCCGATCGCCTTAAAACAAGAATATTCTTTGTTAGAAACAGTGTCTGATCGCCTTAAAACAAGAATATTCTTTGTTAGAAACAGTGTCTGATCGCCTTAAAACAAGAATATTCTTTGTTAGGAACAGTGTCTGATCGCCTTAAAACAAGAATATTCTTTGTTAGAAACAGTGTCTGATCGCCTTAAAACAAGAATATTCTTTGTTAGAAACAGTGTCTGATCGCCTTAAAACAAGAATATTCTTTGTTATAAACAGTGTCTGATCGCCTTAAAACAAGAATATTCTTTGTTAGGAACAGTGTCCGATCGCCTTAAAACAAGAATATTCTTTGTTAGAAACAGTGTCTGATCGCCTTAAAACAAGAATATTCTTTGTTAGGAACAGTGTCCGATCGCCTTAAAACAAGAATATTCTTTGTTAGGAACAGTGTCCGATCGCCTTAAAACAAGAATATTCTTTGTTAGGAACAGTGTCTGATCGCCTTAAAACAAGAATATTCTTTGTTAGGAACAGTGTCTGATCGCCTTAAAACAAGAATATTCTTTGTTAGGAACAGTGTCCGATCGCCTTAAAACAAGAATATTCTTTGTTAGAAACAGTGTCTGATCGCTTTAAAACAAGAACATTCTTTGTTAGGAACAGTGTCTGATCGCCTTAAAACAAGAATATTCTTTGTTAGGGAAAGTGTCTGATCGCCTTAAAACAAGAATATTCTTTGTTAGGAACAGTGTCTGATCGCCTTAAAACAAGAATATTCTTTGTTAGGAACAGTGTCTGATCGCCTTAAAACAAGAATATTGTTTGGGCCGCATTACAAATTTCACTACATTACTGATTTATGAATTCCATTCTCCCAATTTATAAATACTTGAAATTAAAAACTAAAATGTTTAATAAAGTTATTTTAGTTACAATAACTTTCGGTTGACCCCAAGATAATTATACTGCAGTACAACATTTTATCTGGCGATCGAGAAAGCCCTCAAAAACATTTGGTTTTTCATATGAACAAAAACCTGTATATCAGTGTCATGGGGATAGGAGACTATTTCTGTGAAAACTTACATTTAGTGAAAAGTGAAATATCAATTTTTTAAATCCGTATTTGTGTTTTTTGTTTAGTTATACCAGGTGTAGAGCACGACGCATACACATGATGTAGTTGTTCACAATGTTTCCTTAGATCCGATTATCTGTTGCAGCCATTTAACTTTTTAGGAATCTATATTTAGCAAGAACCCTATTTGTTTTAGAGAACAGGATTTTGGAAATATAAACAGTAGCGCAGCACTCAAATCGCCGAAGAAGTCCTTCGTTAGGAAAACTAATAAGAATCTTGCTAAATGTATTTTGAATATAAGTTTACATATAAAGAATATATGACTTATATTTCTTGTGTATTTTATTCCTAAACTGAAGTGAATGAATCTGTGGTGAGCCGTAAGGTACGAGTAGTCGTGGTTAAATCATACATACGAACCGTGCATACAGCTTTACCCTCGCCTAAACTGAAGTGAATGAATCTGTGGTGAGCCGTAAGGTACGAGTAGTCGTGGTTAAATCATACATACGAACCGTGCATACAGCTTTACCCTCGCCTAAACTGAAGTGAATGAATCTGTGGTGAGCCGTAAGGTACGAGTAGTCGTGGTTAAATCATACATACGAACCGTGCATACAGCTTTACCCTCGCCTAAACTGAAGTGAATGAATCTGTGGTGAGCCGTAAGGTACGAGTAGTCGTGGTTAAATCATACATACGAACTGTGCATACAGCTTTACCCTCGCCTAAACTGAAGTGAATGAATCTGTGGTGAGCCGTAAGGTACGAGTAGTCGTGGTTAAATCATAATACGAACCGTGCATACAGCTTTACCCTCGCCTAAACTGAAGTGAATGAATCTGTGGTGAGCCGTAAGGTACGAGTAGTCGTGGTTAAATCATAATACGAACCGTGCATGCAGCTACCCTCGCCTAAACTGAAGTGAATGAATCTGTGGTGAGCCGTAAGGTACGAGTAGTCGTGGTTAAATCATACATACGAAGCGTGCATACAGCTTTACCCTCGCCTAAACTGAAGTGAATGAATCTGTGGTGAGCCGTAAGGTACGAGTAGTGCATACAGCTTTACCCTCGCCTAAACTGAAGTGAATGAATCTGTGGTGAGCCGTAAGGTACGAGTAGTGCATACAGCTTTACCCTCGCCCAAACTGAAGTGAATGAATCTGTGGTGAGCCGTAAGGTACGAGTAGTCGTGGTTAAATCATACATACGAACCGTGCATACAGCTTTACTCTCGCCTAAACTGAAGTGAATGAATCTGTGGTGAGCCGTAAGGTACGAGTAGTCGTGGTTAAATCATACATACGAACCGTGCATACAGCTTTACCCTCGCCTAAACTGAAGTGAATGAATCTGTGGTGAGCCGTAAGGTACGAGTAGTCGTGGTTAAATCATACATGCGAACCGTGCATACAGCTTTACCCTCGCCTAAACTGAAGTGAATGAATCTCTGGTGAGCCGTAAGGTACGAGTAGTCGTGGTTAAATCATACATACGAACCGTGCATACAGCTTTACCCTCGCCTAAACTGAAGTGAATGAATCTGTGGTGAGCCGTAAGGTACGAGTAGTCGTGGTTAAATCATAATACGAACCGTGCATACAGCTTTACCCTCGCCTAAACTGAAGTGAATGAATCTGTGGTGAGCCGTAAGGTACGAGTAGTCGTGGTTAAATCATAATACGAACCGTGCATGCAGCTACCCTCGCCTAAACTGAAGTGAATGAATCTGTGGTGAGCCGTAAGGTACGAGTAGTCGTGGTTAAATCATAATACGAACCGTGCATACAGCTTTACCCTCGCCTAAACTGAAGTGAATGAATCTGTGGTGAGCCGTAAGGTACGAGTAGTTGTGGTTAAATCATACATACGATCCGTGCATACAGCTTTAACCTCGCCTAAACTGAAGTGAATGAATCTGTGGTGAACCGTAAGGTACGAGTAGTCGTGGTTAAATCATACATACGAACCGTGCATACAGCTTTACCCTCGCCTAAACTGAAGTGAATGAATCTGTGGTGAGCCGTAAGGTACGAGTAGTCGTGGTTAAATCATAATACGAACCGTGCATACAGCTTTACCCTCGCCTAAACTGAAGTGAATGAATCTGTGGTGAGCCGTAAGGTACGAGTAGTTGTGGTTAAATCATACATACGATCCGTGCATACAGCTTTACCCTCGCCTAAACTGAAGTGAATGAATCTGTGGTGAGCCGTAAGGTACGAGTAGTCGTGGTTAAATCATAATATGAACCGTGCATACAGCTTTACCCTCGTCTAAACTGAAGTGAATGAATCTGTGGTGAGCCGTAAGGTACGAGTAGTCGTGGTTAAATCATAATACGAACCGTGCATACAGCTTTACTCTCGCCTAAACTGAAGTGAATGAATCTGTGGTGAGCCGTAAGGTACGAGTAGTCGTGGTTAAATCATAATACGAACCGTGCATACAGCTTTACCCTCGCCTAAACTAAAGTGAATGAATCTGTGGTGAGCCGTAAGGTACGAGTAGTCGTGGTTAAATCATAATACGAACCGTGCATACAGCTTTACCCTCATCTAAACTGAAGTGAATGAATCTGTGGTGAGCCGTAAGGTACGAGTAGTCGTGGTTAAATCATAATACGAACCGTGCATACAGCTTTACCCTCGCCACTGACTAACCTAAGAAAAACACATCCACCTTTGAACGAGTGTCGATAAAAGCAGTAAGGAGAATTGGCTGTTATCAACTCTAGGCAAGGGTTGATTTAACCTTCCCCTCGCCACCCTTGTGTTGTAAATTCCCGCCACCAGGATTACCAGCAAGGTATTGATGATTTATTGGGAGCAGATATTTCACCCACGGAGGCGCGCCAGTAACGCTATCTATTGAGTCGAGGCCAAACCTCCTGCCCTCTTAAATTGAAACACACGCGGCTATCTTCATCTTCAGATGCTGTATAAAATATATTTTTATTTCCCGAAATTTATAGATAAACTATAAAACTTGAATAAAATTCAAAATTCTTTATTTTTCGTTAAAACTGTCGATATATGACGCATGCCGTAACATGATACGTTTAATACTGAAACATGATGTAAACAATATTTATATTAGATTATCTTGCCAACGCTTATTGTAGTATTGTATCAAATCATACATTATTAATAAGTGAGTACATCTTGAAATTATAAAAGCATTATACAAAACTGTCGATATATGACGAATGACGTAACATACGTTTAATACTGAAACATGATGTAAACAATATTTATATTAGATTATCTTGCCAACGCTTATTGTAGTATTGTATCAAATCATACATTATACATCTTGAAGTTATAAAAGCATTATACAAAAATCAGAATGACGTTTAGGATTGTAGATGTGTAACACTAAATTCACTTTAAAATTTTAGTAAGATGATTGTATTATACGTTTCAAAACACTTGTTAATTATGATTTTTGTTGTAACTACGGTTTACAATATTTGGCGCATAATCGGCTTCAAGAACTGTAGTTATTTATAAAGTCTGAAATCAAAATGTTATTTTAGGTAATAAATTATACAGGTTATTCAATTTTAAAAGTAATATAGCTTTAAAACGCATTTATAAATCATTTTGCACGTATTTTCGAACAAATTATTTTAATCAGCTTCCTCTTACTATAAAAGAGAAGATTAATATTTAAACGCTGGTAAAATCGAGACTGTTGTCGCTTGAAATGGCCAAAACAAGAGCATACGAGCTTCTCAAGACGTACACAACTGCGCATGCTCATATAATTTCTTAAGTTATGTATATTGGCTAAAAAATGAAAATTTGTTTATTTGAAACAGAAATGAAACAATTTAAAGAACAATTCTTTAGAAGAACAAAGCTAATTATTTTCTTCCTATTTCTGTTATTTAAGTGAATTTTCACCTGAAAATAAAGAGTTAATTAAAGTAACACATTATAGAGAAAACGGAGGGAAGGTAAAAAATTAAAGCTATATATTTCAGGTATAAAATACGTAATTAATATTTAATTTATTTTAAATATATACACGATACAACTAAAGTATCTACGACCGATAGTGACGTTTTTATGCTACAATGCAAGTACCAACATCTTGTATATTAACGTACGAAGTGAATCAGAGAAATACAAAATATGATGACGTAAACTCTTAAGATACAGTTTCATTGAATATATAGTCTACATTATTCGCAGTGCCTATATAACTGTATGTCTAAATACGTCACAACTTGGCTTAGAATTCAGAGCTCTCCTGTCGCCTTCAAAACACCAGGTTTTCATGTAGTCCTAAGAATTGTATGTTTATAACATTTTTCTTATTATGTTTTAAGTTAGTTACGTAACCATTATAATGAAAGGTTCGTCAGTTAAATAAAATAATTGCTTTTAATAATATAATGTGCTTTATATATCTTATGATTATCATGATTTCATTACTTTTTTAATAGCAAATGTAATAGGACGAAGAATCGCTTAAAGAAATTATTTTACGTAATAAAATACCTCTGAGACGTAGACTACTACTAGTTTATTTTATTTTCAGACTTGAACATTGAAAAAACAATACAAAATATTTTATCATAGTATTTGAACAATTTTCAAAAACATTCCCTGGTTTCAAAAAAAATATCTGGATTTCAGTTGTTCAACAGTACATTTTACATGAATTGTATTGTAATGATTCAAATGTGGAATAATTTAACAAAGAAAACAATTCAACTAACAAGAGTCCGTATACTGATTCATTTCTGCTCCCTAGAGCAAAGTAACGCCCTCCCGAAATAAGCCCTTCTGTGATTTTCAGTTTGCTGAGGAATCTAGAATTACATTTCTAAAGCAATGATAGCTTCGGGACGATGTTAGTTAACAGAAAAGATCGCAACTAATATGTACTCCCAATGTTGTACGACTTAGTGATTCACTCGTCTAGCCAAGATTAACGAGAATTTCATGGGAACTCTTGAGACAAGATCGGTAACGTTCACAGCTGATTCAAGCTCTTACATACTAGGCTTGATACACAAACTTAGCAAAAAGTATGCTCTTTATGATATATATGGAAGTTTACTTCTTTACGGTATTACCTTAAGATATCTTTAAACGGCGCAAAATAGGCAATACTTAGACAAGTTTTAAAAAAGAAATGAAATTCCAATAAATACATTTTCTGCGACAAAAAACCCTCGTATGTACTAATAAAAAACCTCGTCATTAATACACAACATATACACATGTTTATCTACTTTGTGTACCTACCATCCTAATGGTAGTTTTGGTAAAATATACAAAGCAAAAAGAAATATTAAAACTAAAACATATATGTAAAATAAAATTTTAAACTTTTTTTGTTGAACAACTTTGCTGGGAATTATCAATAGATATGATTTTTTTAAAGAAGGTATCTACGACATTATTGGCTGATAATTGCTACGAGGGAGATCGATATGACAACTCGTTCCTTACGTATGCTTCCCTATTGAGAGTGGGAGACATAAACAACCTCGTAGTAGCGAAAGAATAGTCAATTAGAGATCCTAGTGACGGAAAGCACTAACATTTTGTATCAAACATTCTGCAATACCACTGTCAGTCAGTCTTCTCTCTCCCTCCCTCACTCCTTTCTTCTATTTAACGCTTAGCTGGAGCTTTTTAGTATTATAAACGCTATATCGTGGCCGTGTTCCTTTTTCTTTGTAAAATATTTAATGCTTAGTTGATAAATAAGAGCTTGTTAGATTTCGGTCATCCAATCTTCTTTCTTTCTTTTGTAAAAAGTTCTTTTTGTCAAGCTCTAATAGTTCGAAAACGATCACTGTAAAGAGGCTTATTGTAATGTTCGAAATAGAAGGTTTTTAGTTAGAGTTTAGTTCCCACGCTGTTATATTTTGACGCATGTACGAAGAGTTCATTACGCGTCATTTATTGCGTTACTGACACACGGATATTCAAAACAATATGAAAATATCGAAATTATTTGAACTTTCAACTAAGCTCAGTACAAGGACAAACGTATGGTGACTGTCGAAATATTGAGTTTTGGAGTAGGTATGAAACCGGGCAACATAATACACTAATATTTAAACTTTACTGATAAGTCCGTTCACGCACACATACACACGATTTTTAATTATTTTTTTTTTTTAATCTTTGATAATCTTCAGTTACAACCTATCTGAAAATAAATATAAGCTAGAGCTTATACACCAGTGTTGATAAAATGTAAAACACCAATGCAATTGAGGTTAAGCATGCTATCAAGGCTGTAAATATTTAGATGTTATTAAATGTTAGAGCACTTTATTAAAGTCTACACTTTTCAAATTACGTTGTATTACATAAGAATATTGTTTCTGTATATAAACCTGTGGCATTAAAGAGATCAGTTAGTATGACGTTTAACTATTGAAGGGTTGTAAATGTTTGAGAAGGTGTAATATATAGGATTAGGCATAATGTATCCTGTTAAGGGATGAAGGAGATGCATCACGTGTTCAAGATGGTGCACGTAAAGTAGACCTATATCGGGGTCGTAAAGAAGTATCTACTCCTTTCACCTCCTTGTAAGAAGAACGGGAATAACATAGCGATACCCTAGTAAAAGCAAAGTAGGACATCATGTAACTATGTGGACAGAGTAGCTTTCCAGGAGTAGACCTATATCGGGGTCGTAAAGAAGTATCTACTCCTTTCACCTCCTTGTAAGAAGAACGGGAATAACATAGCGATACCGTAGTAAAAGCAAAGTAGGACATCATGTAACTATGTGGACAGAGTAGCTTTCCAGGAGTAGACCTATATCGGGGTCGTAAAGAAGTATCTACTCCTTTCACCTCCTTGTAAGAAGAACGGGAATAACATAGCGATATCCTAGTAAAAGCAAAGTAGGACATCATGTAACTATGTGGACAGAGTAGCTTTCCAGGAGTAGACCTATATCGGGGTCGTAAAGAAGTATCTACTCCTTTCACCTCCTTGTAAGAAGAACGGGAATAACATAGCGATATCCTAGTAAAAGCAAAGAAGGACATCATGTAACTATGTGGACAGAGTAGCTTTCCAGGAGTAGACCTATATCGGGGTCGTAAAGAAGTATCTACTCCTTTCACCTCCTTGTAAGAAGAACGGGAATAACATAGCGATATCCTAGTAAAAGCAAAGTAGGACATCATGTAACTATGTGGACAGAGTAGCTTTCCAGGAGTAGACCTATATCGGGGTCGTAAAGAAGTATCTACTCCTTTCACCTCCTTGTAAGAAGAACGGGAATAACATAGCGATATCCTAGTAAAAGCAAAGAAGGACATCATGTAACTATGTGGACAGAGTAGCTTTCCAGGAGTAGACCTATATCGGGGTCGTAAAGAAGTATCTACTCCTTTCACCTCCTTGTAAGAAGAACGGGAATAACATAGCGATATCCTAGTAAAAGCAAAGTAGGACATCATGTAACTATGTGGACAGAGTAGCTTTCCAGGAGTAGACTTCATCTCTAGATTATCTCTTTCCACTTTGATGAAGGCATTTTGCAGTAATTACTGTATTGTTTTCTTTTAGCTCGCCAAATAGGGTATGATTCAAAAGCCAAACTGAGCTTCCACCATATATAAAAGTTTCCTCAGCATTAAAGCCTTTAACTACAATCTCGTAGCGCTTCCAGAGCAGACAAACGGAAAAAATACGGTTTAGTCTCGTGAAAGTTGTTGAAATTAAGGACCGAGGGAAAACGGAAAAATTACAAAGTGAAAATAAGGACTCGACGTTGCTGCCATCTGTGTGAATGAAGCCAAACTTGGCAACGAAAGAGTCATAGCACACACGCTATCGGTTCACCCTGGGAAAAACTTTAAACTGCTGTGAAACTGAATGGTTTTCCAGCGACATGTGTTTCGCATCTCGTTCAGCCATAGTCAGACGTTTGTAAATAGACGATTGCTTAGTGTTGCTAATGTTGTTTACATAGCAGAACCGTAGTTAAATATACGAGTATATACAAGCTGTACTATTCGATACAAGCTGTACTATTCGAGTGCTTACGTCGAAAAACCTCCCTTTCCATTCAGCTTCCTTCTCCTTCGTGGATACTTTCCGTCTCCAATTCATTCCATCTCTTCTATCCTCCTTGTATGCATCTACCTTTATTTCTGTTAACCTTCCTATTTATCTTTATTATACTTTATAGGCATTTCTATTTCAAACCTTTATGGTTAAATCGAGCCGCCGTCTTCCCACAATCAAATATTCGGCTCTTTTAGAATTATTCTTTCTATCTAGTTTTTGGTCTCGTACAATCGATATTCCTTCAATATGTTTTCATTTCAGTTTTATTTTTGTGAATACATATTTGAGCCACAGATCAAACATTTCAGTTTTATTTTTGTGAATACATATTTGAGCCACAGATCAAACACTTCTGTTTTTGTTATGCTACCTTCTTCACCTGTCGAACATTTTCTGGATAAAAAGGTTTCGTAAATACGAATCTCCTTTATATCGTCTCACTTGTATTTATAGTAATGTACATTTAATTGAATCGTTATATAAAACTAAAAAATTAAAACAGTTTGATAAATTGTTCGGCAAGAAATCTACAATATCGAGAAACGTGCACAACAATAAATCAGCAGACACAAGTAATAAAACTTTCATAATTGGATATAGAGGGGGGGGGAGGAAATTATTTTAGTTTTCAACTTAATTTAGCCCTAATATTAAAAGGTTAACGTAAGAAAACAAAAATTGATAACGTGTTAACATGACGGTTCGATCGAAACTACCCATCCTTCTTCTAAATCACAGTCATTAGAATAGAAATATTAAAATAAAAAACTTCTTTAAATTTTGGTGGTCATGTGTTTCCATGAACGACTCCCAGTATGAGATTTTATATAAGATTTAAGTTAAAATGCAAACATTAAACACACACAAGGAAAAGATCCCTTCTATCTGTATGCTTTCTCATCATATATCTGAATCAAATTGGAAGTAGGCTAAATCGGACAATATAGCTTTCATGTAATTTAACCCTAACAAGACATTTTATCAACTTCCGCTTAGAAATAAGTAAAATCGAAGATAAGTTGTGTGTTGGAGATTCTTTTACTTTCGAAGCTGCAAATAAATTATACCTATCGATTTCTCAGGTGGTTGATGTTTTCAGTAAAGGTAGTAACATTTAAAAGAAGGGTCCCTGCGCTCATCAGGACCTCATTCACATACACAAATCCGATCGCCCCCTCTATTTACCTTTCCCCTCCCTTGCCGTCGTACCTACTTGAAAATCATTTTCCGAAGTCTGCAAATATTGAGTCTCCCGATAAACCTTCCACTCGCCTTTGTCTTCTTTGTCCTGAGTTAAGGATAGGTTGTTATCCTTAAGGAGCTGGAGAGCCTTTACACCTAGTCTATTGTCCTTATTTATTGAGCGTTCTGTAGGTATTTAATAAAGGCTGTACGCCAGGCCAACACGGATCGATATTAATGTAAACATATTTATGTAATTCCTATCAGTATTTTGTTGTTTGTAACATGAAATTGTTTTATAAGTAACTAATTGTGCAGTTATTTCACAATGCTTTTAGAAATAGCTTTTACCTCGGTTCAAGTATAATTAATGCGTACAGTGGTGTGAATAGAATACGTAAAGTCTTCAATTAGTATTTTCGGTAAACAGCAATGCAATTCTTTTGTTTAAGTCTCAAGTTTAAAAACCCTGTACTAGATTATAAGTAATTTCATATTAATCATATTGTATTTAATTAATTATATAACAGTTATTTAATGTCACAATGTCACGAGTATTAAAACAATATATCCTTACATCACTAACCACTAGTTTTAATCATCACTATTAATATATAATTAACATAATATTAATACACAGGAGTATAATGTTTTTATTATTGCAATTTTATAGCATTATCATTGCAATTTACTATTCCTGATTCCTCGTGCGCCATATGAAGAAAGGAAATTTATAGACTCATTGGAAACAAATGATCATTAATGTAATGGTGATTAGTTTTTCCCAATTTTTTCTTTTAATTATTTGTCCGCAGGTATTAATAATTAGTAATAATTTATTTATAAAGATAAATTATGTACGAAAAACAAATTGGTAGATTTTCAAATAATGGTAAATAACTCTGGTAAAAAAATCTTCATTAATCATAATTAAGTAAACTTTGTGGTAATAAATGTTAGGTAGATTTTCAAATAATGGTAAATAACTCTGGTAAAAAAATCTTCATTAATCATAATTAAGTAAACTTTGTGGTAATAAATGTAGGTAAATTTTCAGAGTGATACATATTGATGAAAAAGGCCAAAAGACACTTATACTGACCTGAAATTATATGTTATTATATAAACCCTACTTACGTTCAACAAAATGTAAGCTATATAATAATTTCATTGAAAACGTTTGGGGATTATTTATGAAAAAAAAGAAAGAATTCTCAAAATATCGGTAGACTATTAATGAAAAATGGAGACGAAAAGATAATATTTTCATTATTTGCAATTAGAGAAACTTTGCGCAAACATTCTATTAAAACATAAGTAAATGAGAAAGATTTTAAAGGGTTAAGAAAATTTACAGGAATTTAGGGAAATGAGTTTTTAGGTCTACTTTTCTAGCCAAGGTATTAAGCGCATAGAACTTGCTACGCTAAAGTCATTTAGAGTGGGAGCTTACATTCACAACGCATACATAGACTTGTAGTGTGCGGACCTAGACAGCATAGGTTTTGTTTTTACTATGATAATCACATAAATTTCCACCTTTAATAGGAATTTGTCACGTTACTTACTAAGACCTCTTGTCTTCAAAATTTCAAGAGGGATAATTTTAGGGAGGTTCCTAAGACCCCCCCCCCCTAACGGATAACCATGAATAGCTATTTGTAACAGATGAGGAAACGTTGGGGCAAAAATATATCTGTCCATTTTTTTAAGAAATGGTTTATTTCTTTTCATAAAAAATATAATTAAGGAAACTTTATGTGTGGAACATATTATATGGAAAACTCCATTACTCCGAGCAAACGAGCTAACCGTTTCGTTTTCTCGCATGAATCTCTTGAATCTAATCTTTGATGGCCGACGCTTTCCAATGTTCATGACACACCTAAGCTCTTTAAATTACTGCCACTTGATAAAATAAATATTATAAAAATTATAGTTTTTCGTTCTTTCATACAGTCAGGTTTTGAAGAAACAATGAACAAAACGCAAATAATGGATTTTTATTAAAAAACGTAAAACCGAAATAAATATTCTTTCAATCAAAAGTAAAGTATAACTTTAAGGCAAACTTATAAAATATACTGTAAAAATATTCTTATCAGAGTTAAAAATTAGAAGCCTATAGTAGGTTTGTATTTTTCGACAAAATCATGTAAGATTTAATTATTGTTTAATTATTGGTCGATCAATAGAATTCAACCCTAAATTTCTATCTCTTCTCGACGTACGCCTGTTTGACATTACTCGGTCTGCACAGAATTTTTCTGAAACTAAGCTATGTAAGTTTTTTTTTAAGACAAAGTAAGTCGAATTATGCTTCAAAATCCTTTACTCCATTTTTTATTTTAATTCCTCATGAAAAAACGTTTCAATCAATTAGAGTGTCTAAGAATTAATGAGTATGGTCATAAGGCTAAATTTGGAATTATAGCGCATCTCTTGATACCGACCTGCGCGTCGAGCTACTTTCAAAACGCACAGAAACAGGTGTTTTTCATTCTTACAAGTTAATTTATTCAAATACATTTCAACCGACTAATCTGTGTTTAGTTAACTTTCAGGGCGGCTAATTTTGGCATGGATGTGTGTATTCTTGTCGACACTAGCGCTGCCGTGGGTCGCGCGGTGAAACGTCGCACCTGTACCGCGTTATAAACCTGTCTCGCGTAATTTATCCGGATCCTGGGTTGCTGTAAATATTTAATTGTTTTGTTATTTCGACTTTAGTGGGCCAAGATAAACAAGTCGTTTGTAATGTGCTGCATTCAGTGGCCAGCTTACACAAGTAATACTCTGCATTCAGTGGCCAGCTTACACAAGTAATGTGCTATATTTAAAGACAACACATATACGCTTGGAATTATTATTCCAGTTTTATAATATGATTTATAATCCAGTAATCCATAATATATGATAATCCAATATCATGGTTTTATAATATGATTTATACTAAACAAAATAAAATATTAATTCATGAATTTTTTTTTACACATGATCCCCCATATCTCTTTCTCTCTATCTCTGGATCTGTGTGTGTGCGTATGTGTCTATGTATTGTGTCTATGTATGAACCTTCTTGATATAGTTCTTTCTTGTCTAAGACTAATACAAAGTAACCAAAAACTTTAGAGCATAATGCATTCGTTATAAATGTTTCACAAAAAAACTATTGTTTGAAGAGTGCAATAGCTTTACGATACGTGAGGTGAGGGGGAAGATATAAAACTCAAGCTGTTTAGATTTTAACAGTTTTCCCGTAAGATAATAACAAAGAATTAGTGCCGTAAATGCGGTCATATAATGCATGCATAGTAACTCTTTAAGTGTGCATGGCAAAAATTAGCTGCAATTCTTACAGCATCTATCGAATATAACTTGAGAATCTTGCACTAAATATTCATTAATGGGCGTGTGTGATTTATTCTGGCTAGATCATGTCAAACAGAGGTAGTTTGTAGTTTGCCAATGCAGTGTTACTACACTTATTAAATAGTACCCCATGTTTTCACCAAAATATGATGCAATTATATATAAAGCTTATGTTAATATAAACACGTGTGAAGGGAACATTCCGATGAGATTCGTAATATATATATATATATATATATATATATATATATATATATATATATATATATATATATATATATATATAGGTTCTCTCTCTTTCTCTCTCTCCGCTCCCCAGGAACTACTACAGAAACGGTCACACATCTGTTTAAACTAGGTGTTCTAGTAGAAAAATAGGGTAGACGAACACGGGAAGTTCGAAAACCACACATTATTTCTTAGAAAACGTTTAGTTTACCATTCTAAACGTTTAGTTTAGAATATAAATTTTATTAAATATTCTAGTAAAAGAATTTCATCAATAAACGCAGCTTTACAATATTAACGGTAAGTATATTACAAAGTTATATTTGCCGTTGATGAGTTAGGATGTAATTTCCTATTTACAAACATTTTAACTTAGAGATAATGTAAATTATACAAGTAACATACCCCAACGATTGCTACATGACATATAAGCTTCACAGTTTAATTTAATAAAACATATTTCCGAATATATTTTATTTATTCTAATGGCAAGTACAAAATAACATTAGTTATACACTCTGTAATAAACCTCGTGCTTCCCAGTATCGTTCATGTTCAGTTGTCTTTGATATTGCTGGACACACCTTAAGGTGACTTCTATCCATGTGTTGTTCTTGTTGGCATAGGCTGCAGTATGGGTCCTCAGCTAGTCCAATGCGGTATAGGTGTTTTCGTAGAAGGTCGTGTCCTGTAATGAGGCGGAAGGTGGCAACTGCTACGTTTCTAGGGCCTTCAGGTGTTGCCGTTATGGCATCTTCCCATTGTTTCCCTTGTGTACGTTCCACTATATCTTTTACATGTTGGATTTTGATGGCTTTTTTAATTTGTAATCTTACTGTGTTATAAGAAACTTGTGTTTTTTGGGGTACGAAATAGACTCACCTCCACGTGGTGTACCCTGGGTAACGTCTCTTTTGACGGCAAAGAAGTCACTAACAGGCACTAAACCTCAGCCTCGAAGACGAAGATGAGAGTTAAAGGGAAAACACCTAAACGTTCTTTTCAGAACGAAACACTACACCTACGTGTTATCCAGTGGAATGCTGGTGGCATGTCTCAAGACAAGAAGACACAACTTCAAGACCTATTACAAACACACAACATCGATGTTTTCACTGTAATGGAGGCCAACGTCACTGATTTCTGAATATATAGGAAATGACATTTGTAATTTTTAACATAGCCTTTAAACCATCTCTAAGTGAATACAAAAAGCGTTAACTACTATGTTTTGTGTTTTAAAATCTTCGGAACTAAATTCGTTGTATTACGGATGCTACAAGCTTTCGTGACAATTCCTAAGCGATTACGTCACGTTCTATATATTCACTCCCATGTTATGTTAAACCCTAAGTTACAGTTTATAAAAACACAAACAGTTTTTTGAGAAATTCTGCGTTTTGTTTCACTATATTGTTCACATGAGTTAATGTGTAAACACATTTAGAACCTCAGCCATGTTCCAGTTTCAAATAATAAGAAACTCGTGCACGACAATCGTAAAACGTATTAAATCTGTATTGGATACTTATAATAGATATAGGCCAAATTATTTAAACATTTGCTTATTATAAATGTTAGCACTGCACCAGTTAGAGAGACAAATATGTCTATCGGCTTGGACTTATTACCCATAATTCTATACTTCAGCGCCTAGATCCAAATTCAATTGCGGGTCCTCCAGACAACTGTGAAATATGATTACATTTTGTGTCCCTTTACGAGATCGTGCTTTCGGTTTACGACACTTTACGTTCGTTTCCATTATTTTTTAAAGAAGCACCTTCTACGTTACCTTTCCACCGCATCATTTTCATAAATTTTACAATTCCACTAATTAATTATTTTAATAATTTTCTGTCGCCCTAGCGTTTCCCAAGATGGCTGGAATAAATAAAAATTAAGTTTAAAAGTTTATCCATCGGTAAATATATTACAGATTTCAGGTTATCTAAAACATATTTAACTGTTTCGGAATGCTTTGATCTACCTGTTTATGCGGGCTATATTAAACGTTTATAGCCTGTTTTGTTTAAGCGGAAAATAATTAACATTGCCTGTACCTGACCATCTGTTCTGCCGGAAATCCTATTGTTTATATATGGAGCTTGCAAATCTGACAGCGCTAAATATTTACTCCTAAAAAAATATCTTTTTAACGAGATGAATGAATGCGCGCTCGCGCCTGCGCGTTCCAGACTATAAATACCTAGTCTCTCTAGCCTTGTTCTTTGCAGCGGAGTTTAATCTAGCACGATACGCTGTAACTGGCAATAAATAAATTTGTTAATCTTGGTGTAGGATTTGAAAAAAATTGTCAATCTCGGCATACAGATATGATGCAACATGAATACTTAAAGATTTTAACGAAGGATCTGTGAAGCACGGGAGGTTACAAAGACCTTGGGCAGTTGTTGGCCGTAGGGATTTATTGCAAAGCGCATATTATTAAAACTGTTTTCGTCTGGTATGGTAATGTCAAGGATGAAGAATGACGCTTATAATTAAGGCAGACTATATACGACATCCTTATCCTGGATTAATACGACAAATGTGTGCACTCTACTTAGACGTGGAAGATCTGCTATAGAGAAGTAGTTGAAAGATCAACCAGCTACACCAATGTGGTTGGATAGCGTCGTGAAAGGGTATAAGCAAAGTGCGATAGGTTTAGGTTGATAGATGTAAAATATATACAAAGTGAAGCAAATGTTTGTTAATTTTGGTTATTCTATTATTTTGAATGATAAAATATACTTAAAAAGTATTAAACTCATCAAGTATAAGTTACGTAGTAACTTCAATCAATGAATCAGTTAAAGAATCAGTTGTTCAGGTTGAGCAACAATGAATCAATGTAGGTGAGCTACTAAGAAAGTTTTCTTTAAACAAACTAGAAAATATTATTAGGGTCTAAACAATATTGTAACGTCTTACAACTAGAATTTGTAACGTGACGCAACGCCGAGAAATGGGAGATGCAAAACAAAATACCTGTATAATCGCAGAACACACTGTATAATACATATTTCTGAATTTCCTGGCAAGATAAATCTTCTAAAATTAGTAGCTTACTAATAAAAACCCTCCAAAACCTCATAATCGACCTGGTAATTTTGCCAACATCAATAAAACTGTCACCATCCAACGTTTGGCAAATTTTATCTCGATCATGCAAATAACATTTGCCGTAAAACAAAATGTAAATCATCTCCGAGAGAGGGGACCAATTATGACGCGTTTCGTCTAATGAGTCTCACGGCTCATAAACCACGATAAAAATGAGCTCTTCCTATTGTCGGACAGGCCATTGTCTCTTGTTCTAATTAAATACGACATTTCTACCGGGGTACAAACGGCGTATTGTGTGACGTAAGAATTAACAGGAATAAACTAGCGTCGGTTTGGAAATTAGAAGCTAAAGAGACTAGACATTTTTCTTTCAGCTATAATTCATATTTATGTACATGTAACAATGTATCTGGTGTGTTTTGTATATGCGTGCACGGCCGATCTTAGACGACAGCAGGCTTATGTACAATCACTACCATTCGGATCGGTGCTTTCCTTGATAGAAACACAGAGAGGTAAATTTCCTTGATAAAAATAAGTCGATTGATGGATTTCGTTTATAGAAAAAGGTAGGTGGATTTCCTTCGTAGAAATAGGTCGATAGGTGCATTTCCTTGATATAAATAAGTAGATAGATGTATTTTTTATAGAAATAAGTAGATAAGTGTATTTATTTGATAGAATTAGATCAATAGGTGCATTTTTTTGATAGAGTTAGATCAACAGGTGCATTTCTTTGATAAGAGTAAAGTTTGAGTGGCATATTTAAATGTATTGAGGCATAGTCCCTATATCATTCGTTTGGTCGCTAACCTAACCTAACACACCTCTGCAGTTTTTTTTTTTTGAATGTACGTCTTTTTAAAGTGTTTGTTTTTATTTTATTATTTTTTCAAATATTTTAAAGTTTTAAAAAAAACGAATCCTATTAAATGTTAAAACAAAAACAAACGACAAATTAGAAGCTGTAGAAATTCGTACAATTATCTAAGCAAATGCTAAACTTCACAACAAAATTAACAGACGATGATTGATTGCTTAAACCTGGCGTTTCCAATCTTCCAGGCTCTCCGTACCCCCCCCCCCCTTATAACATTGCCATGAGTTCGCGACCCTCCAATTTATACTTGCTCAAGAGTTACAATATGAGTATGTAACTGATACTGGTTAGGTCAATTAAATATCAGATAATTTCATTTTACTTTTAATATAAATATTTTTATAACATACAAATAAATTCAACCCTCCAACTAGAAATACTGCAATTCCACAGTAATGGATTTGATCCAGGCCTCGCACATCATATAACTTTAAAAAATTGTTAGAATTGCAAACCATAGGTAAAATTAGAATGTTTTATGTATATATATATATATATATATATATATATATATATATATATATATATGAAAAGTTCTAAATACAAATTGAGAACTAGGTAAAAGGAGGCTCAAATTAATCTACTAGACAGAACAAGGTTTTAACATCATGAAGCAAGTAATCCTCGCATAACTTCAGCGATTGCACTAAAACAGAAAGTGAGAGTTACATCATGTTAATGTTCGCAAAGATGCGATCGAAAAAAAGGAATTTATTAAATGTTCTTTGATAAGAAGCTCAAAAATATTTAAAGTTGAATAGTACGTGTATCCTAGTTAGCGGCCAAACGATTCAGGAGTCGAGTCAATATGAGTTGTTTATTTGACACACATACATAAAGCATAGGCCTACGTAACCCAGTCTTGTTTACACGATATCCAGCTGCCTATACAGCACGAGTGCTGATTTTGTACTTTTTGTCTTTATTATTGGTCTGGAACACAGGTGTTCTACGGCATAGACACTGTCAGCAGATGGAAGTCGAGGTTCCGTGCTGTACTGACTGTAAACAAGCAGCGGTGTTCGTTTAGTCTTTGAATGTGAAATTTCAGATGACAGTTGATTTCAATGTACAGTAAACTCCCGATTATCCGTGGAATAGGGTTGCCCGGCAACGCCGGATAACGAATTCCCCGGATAATCCGCTATGAACAAAGAATACGCAAAGCGATCGGTAATCGATTATTATACCATAAGTTACAAAAATAATGACCCTGGTTAATGCAATTCACAAATAATCTTCAGAGGACAAAATAAATACAGAAAATAATTTAAAATGTCCATGTATTTGACGGATTATAACATGTACATTTATATGTCTAACTATTTACAATACGTACATAAGTATACGTTAAAAGTAAGTATGTATGTACATATGTAATTTCCTTTACACATAATACTTTCACTTTTTAACAAAAAAATCTGTCACTTCTGTCTGTTTTTTTTTGTGAGCATTGATTTAGCTTTAATGTGCGATCTAAGTTTCTTGAGAACCATTTTGTCGCACATTGTCTACTCGTGTCACGTGTGTCACAAAGCCATAAAGCTCGATAATGTATATGACAGACATGGATAATGCGTATGTCACGTCCTAGACTATTTATAGCCGAGATTAGCTGACATTTGTTTACAATCTTATGATACACATTAGGTGTCCAATGATTTCGGGCGTCCAAGCATTTTGTCATTGTCTCTTATATACAGTAGTCTGCTCGCCCCTTTTATTTCGCTGGCCCGCGTCGGGATGCTTCCCTTTCAATGTAAAAATTAGCAAGTACGTATTTACATATCCACAAAACATGTAATCCACCCTCGGATAATCGGGAGTTTACTGTATTTACTTGTTACTAAATCTGTTAAATTAGTTTGCAATTTAGCATTTAACAGTCTAGAAGGTTTTTGTGATAAGATAAACTATATTGTTATATTTCAGAGGATTGAAAGATAAATATACTCGTAGTATAGTCTATAAGTCTACTTAACTGACAAACTCTCAACAAAATATTAATTAAATAAATGTTGCAAATATTTCGTAAAGATATTCGGAAAGAGGTTAAAAACTCACTAGTAAATTGTTAGAAATGAGAGCATTATTAACATTGTGTTAATGAAACTATTGCATTTTGAAAAATTGGTGTTTAACCATTTATACTATATTCAACCTTTTAACAGTTCTCTTTTCTAATTTATGCAATTTTAAAATTTATGGAAATAAAATAGGGAAAACCAATATTGATTTAGAAAAATCTTGAAGATATTTTATCGTTTATGAGTATCTCAAATTTGTATAAAAGATCTCCTTTTTCATTATAGACCAACAGGCTACCAATTCGAAATTGATTGGATGCCTGGCCTAACTCGTTTTTAAAGGCTATTAAACAGTAATAAAATGGCGAACATTCTTACTAACGACAGAATTTGTTAAGAGTCGGGAAAGAAGTTTTTATATTTGGTGACTGCATTTGAACAATTTTTAAAAAGATATGTTTTGTTTCAACAAATTGTAAGGAATTTCATTGATTACGTCCATTTACATGCGAAATCGAACACGTCAATCTTGTGAGAAACGGTTCTTCACTGTTCTATATCCGATGAAGAGGGCTGGATGAGTTTCCGAAGGGTCATTTTTCGGCAAAGCTATTGGAAACGCGTAGTTTTTTTTTTAATTCTAAGAAACAAGTTCGTATTATGAAGCAAATTGTTTCTATTTAAAACAAAATTGATAACCAACACGTCATAAATGTCACGCGCGCGCGCGCGTGTGTGTGTGAGTGTTTGTGTGTGTGTGTGTGTGTGTGTGTGTGTGTGTGTGTGTGTGTGTGTGTGAGTGTTTTGTGTGTGTGTGTGTGTGTGTGTGTGTGTGTGTGTGTGTGTGTGTGTGAGTGTGTGTGTGTGTGTGTGTGTGTGTGTGTGTGTGTGTGTGTGTGTGTGTGTGTGTGTGTGTGTGTGTGTGTGTGTGTGTTTTGTGTGTGTGTGTGTGTGTGTGTGTGTGTGTGTGTGTGTGTGTGTGTGTGTGTGTGTGTGTGTGTGTGTGTGTGTGTGTGTGTGTGTGTGTGTGTGTGTGTGTGTGTGTGTGTGTGTGTGTGAGTGTTTTGTGTGTGTGTGTGTGTGTGTGTGTGTGTGTGTGTGTGTGAGTGTGTGTGTGTGTGTGTGTGTGTGTGTGTGTGTGTGTGTGTGTGTGTGTGTGTGTGTGTGTGTGTGTGTGTGTGTGTGTGTGTGTGTGTGTGTGTGTGTGTGTGTGTGTGTGTGTGTGTGTGTGTGTGTGTGTGTGTGTGTGTGTGTGTGTGTGTGTGTGTGTGTGTGTGTGTGTGTGTGTGTGTGTGTGTGTGTGTGTGTGTGTGTGTGTGTGTGTGTGTGTGTGTGTGTGTGTGTGTGTGTGTGTGTGTGTGTGTGTGTGTGTGTGTGTGTGTGTGTGTGTGTGTGTGTGTGTGTGTGTGTGTGTGTGTGTGTGTGTGTGTGTGTGTGTGTGTGTGTGTGTGTGTGTGTGTGTGTGTGTGTGTGTGTGTGTGTGTGTGTGTGTGTGTGTGTGTGTGTGTGTGTGTTGATGATATTCAACTCACAAAATCCGTCAAGTTAGTAGGACTACTGAAAATTGCGTTCACAAAATATATTTATAACTGCAGTAAAACCAAAGTCAGTAATAATTCTGACATAAACGCATTTGAACGGCTTTGCATCATTGTACAGTAGCCATGAACTCGATGTTTTCAGTATGACGGTAGATAAGTCTAATCAGCAGCACTATTCATAAAGTTTCCTTGTAAGTGATAATTTTTAACTTGGAAATGAATGACTCCTTTAATTGCCTTCTCCAAAGGGAACAGTCAGGTTTAATTGCGCTCCTGCCTGCCCACAGTCTGCCGATTTTTCTTTACATCCTAATAAACAATAAAGTCAAATTACATAAATTAGCTTGAATCGAAGTTTGAATGGATATTTTAGTCCACGATGAAAAAATATTAAAATTTTGACAAGAGTACTATTTCAAATATTTTTTAAAAATATATATCGACGTAACATTGCTTTCGTTACTAAGAGAAGTGTTTAAATATTTTAGAAAATAAATTATTTGAAAGTTATATAAAGTTAATTTATTAGCAGTTGTACTTAATTCTTTAATTAACAATTCACCTAGATTAATAATACATTTATTTTTTAATAATTTATTTTTGGACGTTATATTTGTATTTTTAACAATTTACTTTAAAAATTTAATTCAAGTAATTTAGAAATTAGTTTGATGAGGTGTACACTCACAAAATTTTGTTAAGCAAAAACTCGGATAATGCGTGAGTCAAATCTGATTTACTATAAATTTGACAACGATTCGACAGCTAAATTGTCGTCCTCATAGACAGAATTAACATCTACGTCATAAAAATTCACAACGAAATTAACATAAAATGAAAAACATTATAATAAGTTAATAATATTAATAAATTAACAACACAACACAAATAAATTAAAATTTTAAACACACTCTAAAACTTTATTCTGTCTATTATACTTGTAAGTCTAAATGAGGACCACAATTTAGTCGAAACGTTAACACATTTGTAATAAATCAGGTTTCATTGACTCATGCATCAACCGAGTTTTTATTCATTAAACATTAGATATTTAGTACTTGACTAAATTTGAGTCAGATCGGTCGATCCTCAGTTTTATCATGCACTGACTCTGGGTCCGGCTTGGTCCACTAGGCTTCTAAGATGAAACGTCTTCATAGTCAGTCGAATCTCGAGTAAGTTTGAGTCAGATCGGTCGATCCTCAGTTTTATCATGCACTGGCTCGGGTCCGGCTTGGTCCACTACGCTTCTAAGATGAAACGTCTTCATAGTCAGTCGAATTTCGAGTAAATGTGATTCAGATCGGTCGATCTTCAGTTTTATCATGCACTGGCTCGGGTCCGGCTTGGTCCACTACGCTTCTAAGATGTCAGAGAAACGTCTTCATAGTCAGTCGAATTTCGAGTAAATGTGATTCAGATCGGTCGATCTTCAGTTTTATCATGCACTGGCTCGGGTCCGGCTTGGTCCACTACGCTTCTAAGATGTCAGAGAAACGTCTTCATAGTCAGTCGAATTTCGAGTAAATGTGATTCAGATCGGTCGATCTTCAGTTTTATCATGCACTGGCTCGGGTCCGGCTTGGTCCACTACGCTTCTAAGATGTCAGAGAAACGTCTTCATAGTCAGTCGAATTTCGAGTAAATGTGAGTCAGATTGGTCGATCTTCAGTTTTATCATGCACTGGCTCGGGTCCGGCTTGGTCCACTACGCTTCTAAGATGTCAGAGAAACGTCTTCATAGTCAGTCGAATTTCGAGTAAATGTGAGTCAGATTGGTCGATCTTCAGTTTTATCATGCACTGGCTCGGGTCCGGCTTGGTCCACTACGCTTCTAAGATGTCAGAGAAACGTCTTCATAGTCAGTCGAATTTCGAGTAAATGTGATTCAGATCGGTCGATCTTCAGTTTTATCATGCACTGGCTCGGGTCCGGCTTGGTCCACTACGCTTCTAAGATGTCAGAGAAACGTCTTCATAGTCAGTCGAATTTCGAGTAAATGTGATTCAGATCGGTCGATCTTCAGTTTTATCATGCACTGGCTCGGGTCCGGCTTGGTCCACTACGCTTCTAAGATGTCAGAGAAACGTCTTCATAGTCAGTCGAATTTCGAGTAAATGTGATTCAGATCGGTCGATCTTCAGTTTTATCATGCACTGGCTCGGGTCCGGCTTGGTCCACTACGCTTCTAAGATGTCAGAGAAACGTCTTCATAGTCAGTCGAATTTCGAGTAAATGTGATTCAGATCGGTCGATCTTCAGTTTTATCATGCACTGGCTCGGGTCCGGCTTGGTCCACTACGCTTCTAAGATGTCAGAGAAACGTCTTCATAGTCAGTCGAATTTCGAGTAAATGTGATTCAGATCGGTCGATCTTCAGTTTTATCATGCACTGGCTCGGGTCCGGCTTGGTCCACTACGCTTCTAAGATGTCAGAGAAACGTCTTCATAGTCAGTCGAATTTCGAGTAAATGTGATTCAGATCGGTCGATCTTCAGTTTTATCATGCACTGGCTCGGGTCCGGCTTGGTCCACTACGCTTCTAAGATGTCAGAGAAACGTCTTCATAGTCAGTCGAATTTCGAGTAAATGTGATTCAGATCGGTCGATCTTCAGTTTTATCATGCACTGGCTCGGGTCCGGCTTGGTCCACTACGCTTCTAAGATGTCAGAGAAACGTCTTCATAGTCAGTCGAATTTCGAGTAAATGTGATTCAGATCGGTCGATCTTCAGTTTTATCATGCACTGGCTCGGGTCCGGCTTGGTCCACTACGCTTCTAAGATGTCAGAGAAACGTCTTCATAGTCAGTCGAATTTCGAGTAAATGTGATTCAGATCGGTCGATCTTCAGTTTTATCATGCACTGGCTCGGGTCCGGCTTGGTCCACTACGCTTCTAAGATGTCAGAGAAACGTCTTCATAGTCAGTCGAATCTCTTTCTTTAGAAACTCGTAACTATCATACTTTCCCGACCCCTCCCCTGATCCGTTGACTCCCTGATCTTGATTCACTCTTCCATTATCCCTTTACTACAGTGTCTTCTAACTTCACTCCCTTTAACTCCGACTTCTCGAACTAAACAGTCCACTCAGGTTCCCATAACTTCCCATAATTCTCCTAGATTCCTTGGTGCTCATCGTTTCTCATGACATCCTTTTCTTCCTGTATTATATACAAATTATTTCATTTCCCTTCTTTATATCAATCCTGGTCTGTCTTTCTTCTGTTATTCTGGGAAATCAAACATCTTTTATACATTTACACGAATGATTTTAGGCTTTACTTCCTTCTCCGAAAACGTTTACATTGCAATTCCGACTTTGATAACTGCACCTGGAAATTGTGACATCACACATTCTACGGATTTGCACTGTAAATTTACCTGTTTGCTACATCTTACTCTAAGAGTTTCCTTTCTAATTTATTTAAGTATTTTGAATGCTAATTTTGAAAAGAAGTTTCCTACTAACCCCACAGTAATCCCTTCTCTATAGATTAAACTCCGTTTCCTTCTCACGCTCTAAAGTGCTGGTTATACAAAAGGTTAGGTACTTACTACCTATGCATACGTATTGAAAGACGAGTTTCTTCATAATATATACATTTAAATTACTCTATGTGTGTGCGCCCGTGTGTGTGATTTCGTGCGCTTAAACTCTGTCTTCATTTTCAACAGTATATGGTCCAGTTTTTAGTTTTAACGTAGGGCTGGCCTAATTTGTAGGGATGGTTTCCAGAATTACTTTTCTCGTAAAAACATTTTCACTTTAAGAAAGAAATAGAGAGTGGCTGGCTCCTCAAATGAACGAGCCCAAGCGTTTCCTGAAGACAAGACAAATGAAACATTTTGTTCAAAATGTTTGTATGTTTTTATTGGTGTAGGGACCTTTTTTAGTGAATGACAAAATTTTCAAATTATTGTTGAAAACAATTGTTTCTTAAATACTGCTGTTCTAAATCAGTGAAGATGTGTAGATACCCTGTAAAAAATAGAATTGAAATAACTTCTGAATCATTTTTTGTTCATTTCGATAAACAAAGAATTGCCTATTAGGATTGCCTGAAACACTACAACGGTCAACTCGACTCAAAACCTCGAGTTCCTTAATAAGCATTTCTACAGAATATATTATCAATTGGTTGTTCAGATAAAGGCTGAAATGTAGGCAGCTTAAAAATACAACACATATTACGCGTACTTTTCAAATTTGGAAACTATAAATTGGATGTGAAAGTTAATGTACTTAGCGAGGATGCTACTAAGTGACTCATTAAGGAAATAATACGGTTGCAAGTGATAAGATACATTCGGGTCCACAAGACAGGTTACATCATACTGACTATTAGTAAATACATCATACAAACTATAAATTGGATGTGAAAGTTAATGTACTTAGTGAGGATGTTACTAAGTGACTCATTAAGGAAATAATACGGTTGCAAGTGATAAGATACATTCGGGACCACAAAACAGGTTACATCATACAGACTATTTGTAAATACATCATACAAACTATAAATTGGATGTGAAAGTTAATGTACTTAGCGAGGATGCTACTAAGTGACTCATTAAGGAAATAATACGGTTGCAAGTGATAAGATACATTCGGGTCCACAAGACAGGTTACATCATACAGACTATTGGTAAATACATCATGCAAACTATAAATTGGATGTGAAAGTTAATGTACTTAGTGTGGATGTTACTAAGTGGCTCATTAAGGAAATAATACGGTTGCAAGTGATAAGATACATTCGGGTCCACAAGACAGGTTACATCATACAGACTATTTGTAAATACATCATACAAACTATAAATTGGATGTGAAAGTTAATGTACTTAGTGAGGACGTTACTAAGTGACTCATTAAGGAAATAATACGGTTGCAAGTGATAAGATACATTCGGGTCCACAAGACAGGTTACATCATACAGACTATTTGTAAATACATCATACACACTATAAATTGGATGTGAAAGTTAATGTACTTAGTGAGGATGTTACTAAGTGACTCATTAAGGAAATAATACGGTTGCAAGTGATAAGATACATTCGGGTCCACAAAACAGGTTACATCATACAGACTATTGGTAAATATATCATACAAAACATAATAATATATTAGTAAATAAACAAATGGGCTTCAACACTATTAGAGTAAACTATTTTTGAAACCAATTCGTTACAAAATTACTCTAAAACAAAATACATTACACTACAAGAAAGTTACACAACACTGTAGAAAAAATCATATTACATAGAAGAATTACATTACACTACACGAATCTTGCATTTTACTACAAGACTGTTACGTTACACGATAGCAACGCAACATTACATCACAAGAATCCACATCACACTACAAGAATGTAAAATGATTTAACTTTAAGAACAACAAACTATTGATTAGCTATTTCCAACGCTTACGTAGAATTAATTCATGTTACCGAATGGTTAGATGAAAAAGAACAATTTTCACCCAATACGATTTAAACTAACCTCCGCAAAAAAACATTTTTTCAACAAATGAAACAAATTCCGATTAGAATGAAAATCATTGAAAAGAATCTTATAAAAAATGTTTGCTGTGGCATTTAACAAATCAATCTGTAGTCCTAGTTTGTGGTTTATAAATAAAAACGCCAAATAAAATCAGGCAAACATTTAAACCGACTGTTAAACTACAGAATGTGGTTTGGGTTTGGTTTAGTTGTGTTTTTTCGTAATTTATAAAAAACAGTGACAAATGACATTTGTATTCTTCGTATAAGACGTAGCTAGACTTGAAAATTTGTATAATAGTCACACATTGTGCAGTGATGGGCAGTGTGCACGTAAGATGAGAAATTGAATGCGATTGTGTTTGTAGCATCTAATAAACATTCCTCGCATCCGATATTAGCTGACCTATAAAGCTTAATAACTGCAGAGTGCCAAGTAGCGGGAGGGCTCCCCTTGCATTAGTCACTGCAGGGTGCCTCTATAGTGAAACCAAATCAAGTTCAAACACCTTCGTCAAAGTATAAAAACCAACGGTTAAGTGTATAAATATCGCACTTGAGTAAACATTCTGAAACTAATATTGCTAAAACAATTTATACTTTAGTTTACGATGTACTAGAAAGTACTTTAGTTTTTGACAAACTTAAATATTGCGCAGTACAATGTAAAGAAGAGGTAAGTAAGTCTAGAAGTGTATTTTACGTTGGAGGCTACACTCGGCAATACTTTGCTGCCACTGTAATCCATTTCCACCATTCATTTGCTTTTTAAATAATCAATTCTTTCACCGGAATAAACTCATTGTT
>JBAIZL010000009.1:8871005-8876005 GCA_036971475.1 Prosapia bicincta
AAAGCTACGCACTATTATTATTAGCCGTGTAACGTATAATAATGTGAGGTGTTAAAGCTACGCACTAGTATTATTAGCCGTGTAACTAATCATAATGTGAGGTGTTAAAGCTACGCACTATTATTATTAGCCGTGTAACTTATAATAAGGTGAGGTGTTAGACCTACACACTATTATTATTAGGCGTGTATCTTATCATAATGTGAGGTGTTAAAGCTACGCATTATTATTATTAGCCGTGTAACGTATAATAATGTGAGGTGTTAAAGCTACGCACTAATATTATTAGCCGTGTAACTTATCATAATGTGAGGTGTTAAAGCTACGCACTAATATTATTAGACGTGTAACTTATAATAAGGTGAGGTGTTAGACCTACACACTATTATTATTAGACGTGTAACTTATAATAAGGTGAGGTGTTAGACCTACACACTATTATTATTAGGCGTGTATCTTATCATAATGTGAGGTGTTAAAGCTACACACTATTATTATTAGGCGTGTAGCTTATAATAATGTGAGGTGTTAAAGCTACGCACTAATATTATTAGCCGTGTAACTTATCATAATGTGAGGTGTTAAAGCTACGCACTAATATTATTAGCCGTGTAACTTATCATAATGTGAGGTGTTAAAGCTACGCACTAATATTATTAGCCGTGTAACTTATAATAAGGTGAGGTGTTAGACCTACACACTATTATTATTAGGCGTGTATCTTATCATAATGTGAGGTGTTAAAGCTACGCATTATTATTATTAGCCGTGTAACTTATAATAAGGTGAGGTGTTAGACCTACACACTATTATTATTAGGCGTGTAACTTATCATAATGTGAGGTGTTAAAGCTACGCACTATTATTATTAGCCGTGTAACTTATAATAAGGTGAGGTGTTAGACCTACACACTATTATTATTAGGCGTGCATCTTATCATAATGTGAGGTGTTAAAGCTACGCACTATTATTATTAGCCGTGTAACTTATAATGTGAGGTGTTAAAGCTACTCACTATTATTATTAGCCGTGTAACTTATCATAATGTGAGGTGTTAAAGCTACGCACTAATATTATTAGCCGTGTAACGTATAATAATGTGAGGTGTTAAAGCTACGCACTATTATTATTAGGGGTGTAACTTATAGTAATATGAGGTGTTAAAGCTACGCACTATTATTATTAGCCGTGTAACGTATAATAATGTGAGGTGTTAAAGCTACGCACTAGTATTATTAGCCGTGTAACTAATCATAATGTGAGGTGTTAAAGCTACGCACTATTATTATTAGCCGTGTAACTTATAATAAGGTGAGGTGTTAGACCTACACACTATTATTATTAGGCGTGTATCTTATCATAATGTGAGGTGTTAAAGCTACGCATTATTATTATTAGCCGTGTAACGTATAATAATGTGAGGTGTTAAAGCTACGCACTAATATTATTAGCCGTGTAACTTATCATAATGTGAGGTGTTAAAGCTACGCACTAATATTATTAGACGTGTAACGTATAATAATGTGAGGTGTTAAAGCTACGCACTATTATTATTAGCCGTGTAACTTATCATAATGTGAGGTGTTAACGCTACGCACTAATATTATTACCCGTGTAACGTATAATAATGTGAGGTGTTAAAGCTACGCACTATTATAAGTAGCCGTGTAACTTATCATAATGTGAGGTGTTAAAGCTACGCACTATTATTATTAGCCGTGTAACTTATAATAAGGTGAGGTGTTAGACCTACACACTATTATTATTAGGCGTGTATCTTATCATAATGTGAGGTGTTAAAGCTACGCATTATTATTATTAGGCGTGTAACTTATCATAATGTGAGGTGTTACATCTACGCACTATTATTATTAGCCGTGTAACTTATCACAATGTGAGGTGTTAAAGCTACGCACTAATATTATTAGCCGTGTAACGTATAATAATGTGATTTGTTAAAGATACGCAATATTATTATTAGGCGTGTAACGTATAATAATGTGAGGTGTTAGACCTACGCACTATTATTATTAGCCGTGTAACGTATAATAATGTGAGGTGTTAAAGCTACGCACTATTTTTATTAGGCGTGTAGCTTATAATAATGTGAGGTGTTAAAGCTACGCACTATTATTATTAGGCGTGTAACGTATAATAATGTGAGGTGTTAAAGCTACGCACTATTATTATTAGGCGTGTAACTTATCATAATGCGAGGTGTTAAAGCTACGCACTAATATTATTAGCCGTGTAACTTATCATAATGTGAGGTGTTAAAGCTACGCACTATTATTATTAGCCGTGTAACGTATAATAATGTGAGGTGTTAAAGCTATGCACTATTATAATTAGCCGTGTAACTTATCATATTGTGAGGTGTTAAAGCTACGCACTATTATTATTAGCCGTGTAACGTATAATAATGTGAGGTGTTAAAGCTATGCACTATTATTATTAGCCGTGTAACTTATAATAAGGTGAGGTGTTAGACCTACACACTATTATTATTAGGCGTGTATCTTATCATAATGTGAGGTGTTAAAGCTACGCATTATTATTATTAGGCGTGTAACTTATCATAATGTGAGGTGTTAAAGCTACGCACTATTATTATTAAGCGAGTAACTTATCATAATGTGAGGTGGTAAAGCTACGCACTATTATTATTAGGCGTGTAACTTATCATAATTTGAGGTGTTAAAGCTACGCACTATTATTATTAGCCGTGTAACGTATAATAATGTGAGGTGTTAAAGCTACGCACTATTATAATTAGCCGTGTAACTTATCATAATGTGAGGTGTTAAAGCTACGCACTATTATTATTAGCTGTGTAACTTATAATAAGGTGAGGTGTTAGACCTACACATTATTATTATTATGCGTGTATCTTATCATAATGTGAGGTGTTAAAGCTACGCATTATTATTATTAGGCGTGTAACTTATCATAATGTGAGGTGTTACATCTACGCACTATTATTATTAGCCGTGTAACTTATCACAATGTGAGGTGTTAAAGCTACGCACTAATATTATTAGCCGTGTAACTTATCATAATGTGAGGTGTTAAAGCTACGCACTATTATTATTAGCCGTGTAACGTATAATAATGTGAGGTGTTAAAGCTACGCACTACTATTATTAGCCGTGTAACTTATCATAATGTGAGGTGTTAAAGCTACGCACTATTATTATTAGCCGTGTAACGTATAATAATGTGAGGTGTTACAGCTGCACACTATTATTATTAGCCGTGTAACTTATCATAATGTGAGGTGTTAAAGCTACGCACTAATATTATTAGCCGTGTAACTTATCATAATGTGAGGTGTTAAAGCTACGCACTATTATTATTAGCCGTGTAACGTATAATAATGTGAGGTGTTACAGCTGCACACTATTATTATTAGCCGTGTAACTTATCATAATGTGAGGTGTTAAAGCTACGCACTAATATTATTAGCCGTGTAACGTATAATAATGTGAGGTGTTAAAGCTACGCACTATTATAATTAGCCGTGTAACTTATCATAATGTGAGGTGTTAAAGCTACGCACTAATATTATTAGCCGTGTAACTTATCATAATGTGAGGTGTTAAAGCTACGCACTATTATTATTAGCCGTGTAACTTATCATAATGTGAGGTGTTACATCTACGCACTATTATTATTAGCCGTGTAACTTATCACAATGTGAGGTGTTAAAGCTACGCACTAATATTATTAGCCGTGTAACTTATCATAATGTGAGGTGTTAAAGCTACGCACTATTATTATTAGCCGTGTAACGTATAATAATGTGAGGTGTTACAGCTGCACACTATTATTATTAGCCGTGTAACTTATCATAATGTGAGGTGTTAAAGCTACGCACTAATATTATTAGCCGTGTAACGTATAATAATGTGAGGTGTTAAAGCTACGCACTATTATAATTAGCCGTGTAACTTATCATAATGTGAGGTGTTAAAGCTACGCACTATTATTATTAGCTGTGTAACTTATAATAAGGTGAGGTGTTAGACCTACACATTATTATTATTAGGCGTGTATCTTATCATAATGTGAGGTGTTAAAGCTACGCATTTTTATTATTAGGCGTGTAACTTATAATAATGTGAGGTGTTAAAGCTACGCACTATTATTATTAGCCGTGTAACTTATCATAATGTGAGGTGTTAAAGCTACGCACTATTATTATTAGCCGTGTAACGTATAATAATGTGATTTGTTAAAGATACGCAATATTATTATTAGGCGTGTAACGTATAATAATGTGAGGTGTTAGACCTACGCACTATTATTATTAGCCGTGTAACGTATAATAATGTGAGGTGTTAAAGCTACGCACTATTATTATTAGGCGTGTAGCTTATAATAATGTGAGGTGTTAAAGCTACGCACTATTATTATTAGGCGTGTAACGTATAATAATGTGAGGTGTTAAAGCTACGCACTATTATTATTAGGCGTGTAACTTATCATAATGCGAGGTGTTAAAGCTACGCACTAATATTATTAGCCGTGTAACTTATCATAATGTGAGGTGTTAAAGCTACGCACTATTATTATTAGCCGTGTAACGTATAATAATGTGAGGTGTTAAAGCTACGCACTATTATTATTAGCCGTGTAACTTAACATAATGTGAGGTGTTAAAGCTACGCACTAATATTATTAGCCGTGTAACGTATAATAATGTGAGGTGTTAAAGCTATGCACTATTATAATTAGCCGTGTAACTTATCATATTGTGAGGTGTTAAAGCTACGCACTATTATTATTAGCCGTGTAACTTATAATAAGGTGAGGTGTTAGACCTACACACTATTATTATTAGGCGTGTATCTTATCATAATGTGAGGTGTTAAAGCTACGCATTATTATTATTAGGCGTGTAACTTATCATAATGTGAGGTATTAAAGCTACGCACTATTATTATTAAGCGAGTAACTTATCATAATGTGAGGTGGTAAAGCTACGCACTATTATTAT
>JBAIZL010000009.1:8943505-9126045 GCA_036971475.1 Prosapia bicincta
CGCACTATTATTATTAGCCTTGTAACTTATAATAAGGTGAGGTGTTAAACCTACACACTATTATTATTAGGCGTGTATCTTATCATAATGTGAGGTGTTAAAGCTACGCACTATTATTATTAGGCGTGTAACTAATAATAATGTGAGGTGTTAGACCTACGCACTATTATTATTAGGCGTGTAACTTATCATAATGTGAGGTGTTAAAGCTACGCACGATTATTATTAGAAGTGTAACTTGAAGTAATGCTAGGTGTTATACCTACGCACTATTATTATTAGGCGTGTAACTTATCATAATGTGAGGTGTTAAAACTACGCACTATTATTATTATGCGTGTAACTTATAATAATATGAGGTGTTAGACCTACGCACTATTATTATTAGGCGAGTAACTCATCATAATGTGAGGTGTTAAAGCTACGCACTATTATTATAGGGCGTGTAACTTATAATAATGTGAGGTGTTAGACCTACTCACTATTATTATTAGGCGTGTAACTTATCATAATGTGAGGTGTTAAAGCTACGCACGATTATTATTAGGCGTGTAACTTGAAGTAATGTGAGGTGTTAGATCTACGCACTATTTTTATTAGGAGTGTAACTTATCATAATGTGAGGTGTTAAATCTACGCACTATTATTATTAGGCGTGTAACGTATAATAATGTGAGGAGTTAAAGCTACGCACTATTATTATTAGGCGTGTAGCTTATAATAATGTGAGGTGTTAAAGCTACGCACTATTATTATTAGGCGTGTAACTTATCACAATGTGAGGTGTTAAAGCTACGCACTATTATTATTAGCCGTGTAACTTATCATAATGTGAGGTGTTAAAGCTACGCACTATTATTATTAGCCGTGTAACTTATCATAATGTGAGGTGTTAAAGCTACACACTATTAATATTAGCCGTTAAACCTATAATAATGTGAGGTGTTAAAGCTACGCACTATTATTATTAGCCGTGTAACTTATCATAATGTGAGGTGTTACAGCTACGCACTATTATTATCAGCCGTGTAACTTATCATAATGTGAGGTGTTAAAGCTACGCACTATTATTATTAGCCGTGTAACTTATAATGTGAGGTGTTAAAGCTACGCACTATTATTATTAGCCGTGTAACGTATAATAATGTTAGGTGTTAAAGCTACTCACTATTATTATTAGCCGTGTAACTTATCATAATGTGAGGTGTTAAAGCTACGCACTAATATTATTAGCCGTGTAACGTATAATAATGTGAGGTGTTAAAGCTACGCACTATTATTATTAGGGGTGTAACTTATAGTAATATGAGGTGTTAAAGCTACGCACTATTATTATTAGCCGTGTAACGTATAATAATGTGAGGTGTTAAAGCTACGCACTATTATTATTAGCCGTGTAACTAATCATAATGTGAGGTGTTAAAGCTACGCACTATTATTATTAGCCGTGTAACGTATAATAATGTGAGGTGTTAAAGCTACGCACTATTATTATTAGCCGTGTAACTAATCATAATGTGAGGTGTTAAAGCTACGCATTATTATTATTAGCCGTGTAACGTATAATAATGTGAGGTGTTAAAGCTACGCACTAATATTATTAGCCGTGTAACTTATCATAATGTGAGGTGTTAAAGCTACGCACTAATATTATTAGACGTGTAACGTATAATAATGTGAGGTGTTAAAGCTAGGCACTATTATTATTAGCCGTGTAACTTATCATAATGTGAGGTGTTAACGCTACGCACTAATATTATTACCCGTGTAACGTATAATAATGTGAGGTGTTAAAGCTACGCACTATTATAAGTAGCCGTGTAACTTATCATAATGTGAGGTGTTAAAGCTACGCACTATTATTATTAGCCGTGTAACTTATAATAAGGTGAGGTGTTAGACCTACACACTATTATTATTAGGCGTGTATCTTATCATAATGTGAGGTGTTAAAGCTACGCATTATTATTATTAGGCGTGTAACTTATCATAATGTGAGGTGTTACATCTACGCACTATTATTATTAGCCGTGTAACTTATCATAATGTGAGGTGTTAAAGCTACGCACTAATATTATTAGCCGTGTAACTTATCATAATGTGAGGTGTTAAAGCTACGCACTATTATCATTAGCCGTGTAACGTATAATAATGTGAGGTGTTAAAGCTACGCACTATTATTATTAGCCGTGTAACTTATCATAATGTGAGGTGTTAAAGCTACGCACTAATATTATTAGCCGTGTAAAGTATAATAATGTGAGGTGTTAAAGCTACGCACTATTATAATTAGCCGTGTAACTTATCATAATGTGAGGTGTTAAAGCTACGCACTATTATTATTAGCTGTGTAACTTATAATAAGGTGAGGTGTTAGACCTACACATTATTATTATTAGGCGTGTATCTTATCATAATGTGAGGTGTTAAAGCTACGCATTTTTATTATTAGGCGTGTAACTTATCATAATGTGAGGTGTTAAAGCTACGCACTATTATTATTAGCCGTGTAACTTATCATAATGTGAGGTGTTAAAGCTACGCACTATTATTATTAGCCGTGTAACGTATAATAATGTGATTTGTTAAAGATACGCAATATTATTATTAGGCGTGTAACGTATAATAATGTGAGGTGTTAGACCTACGCACTATTATTATTAGCCGTGTAACGTATAATAATGTGAGGTGTTAAAGCTACGCACTATTATTATTAGGCGTGTAGCTTATAATAATGTGAGGTGTTAAAGCTACGCACTATTATTATTAGGCGTGTAACGTATAATAATGTAAGGTGTTAAAGCTACGCACTATTATTATTAGGCGTGTAACTTATCATAATGCGAGGTGTTAAAGCTACGCACTAATATTATTAGCCGTGTAACTTATCATAATGTGAGGTGTTAAAGCTACGCACTATTATTATTAGCCGTGTAACGTATAATAATGTGAGGTGTTAAAGCTACGCACTATTATTATTAGCCGTGTAACTTAACATAATGTGAGGTGTTAAAGCTACGCACTAATATTATTAGCCGTGTAACGTATAATAATGTGAGGTGTTAAAGCTATGCACTATTATAATTAGCCGTGTAACTTATCATATTGTGAGGTGTTAAAGCTACGCACTATTATTATTAGCCGTGTAACTTATAATAAGGTGAGGTGTTAGACCTACACACTATTATTATTAGGCGTGTATCTTATCATAATGTGAGGTGTTAAAGCTACGCATTATTATTATTAGGCGTGTAACTTATCATAATGTGAGGTGTTAAAGCTACGCACTATTATTATTAAGCGAGTAACTTATCATAATGTGAGGTGGTAAAGCTACGCACTATTATTATTAGGCGTGTAACTTATCATAATTTGAGGTGTTAAAGCTACGCACTATTATTATTAGGCGTGTAACTAATAATAATGTGAGGTGTTAGACCTACGCACTATTATTATTAGGCGTGTAACTTATCATAATGTGAGGTGTTAAAGCTACGCAATATTATTATTAAGCGAGTAACTTATCATAATGTGAGGTGTTAAAGCTACGCACTATTATTATTAGGCGTGTAACTTATCATAATTTGAGGTGTTAAAGCTACGCACTATTATTATTAGGCGTGTAACTGATAATAATGTGAGGTGTTAGACCTACGCACTATTATTATTAGGCGTGTAACTTATAATAATATGAGGTGTTAGACCTACGCACTATTATTATTAGCCGTGTAACTTATAGTAATGTGAGTTGTTAAAGCTACGCACTATTATTATTAGGCGTGTAACTTATAATAAGGTGAGGTGTTAGACCTACACACTATTATTATTAGGCGTGTAACTTATCATAATGTGGGGTGTTAAAGCTACGCACTATTATTATTAGGCGTGTAACTTAAAATAATGTGAGGTGTTAAAGCTACGCACTATTATTATTAGGCGAGTAACTTATCATAATGTGAGGTGTTAGGGCTACGCACTATTATTATTAGGCGTGTATCTTATCATAATGTGAGGTGTTAAAGCTACGCACTATTATTATAGGGCGTGTAACTTATAAAAATGTGAGGTGTTAGACCTACTCACTATTATTATTAGGCGTGTAACTTATCATAATGTGAGGTGTTAAAGCTACGCACGATTATTATTAGGCGTGTAACTTGAAGTAATGTGAGGTGTTAGATCTACGCACTAATTTTATTAGGCGTGTAACTTATCATAATGTGAGGTGTTAAATCTACGCACTGTTATTATTAGGCGTGTAACCTATAATAATGTGAGGTGTTAAAGCTATGGACTATTATTATTAGCCGTGTAACTTATCATAATGTGAGGTGTTACAGCTACGCACTATTATTATTAGCCGTGTAACTTATCATAATGTGAGGTGTTAAAGCTACGCACTATTATTATTAGCCGTGTAACTTATCGTAATGTGAGGTGTTAAAGCTACGCACTATTATTTTTAGCCGTGTAACGTATAATAATGTGAGGTGTTAAAGCTACGCACTATTATTATTAGCCGTGTAACTTATCATAATGTGAGGTGTTAAAGCTACGCACTAATATTATTAGCCGTGTAACGTATAATAATGTGAGGTGTTAAAGCTACGCACTATTATTATTAGGGGTGTAACTTATAGTAATATGAGGTGTTAAAGCTACGCACTATCATTATTAGCCGTGTAACGTATAATAATGTGAGGTGTTAAAGCTACGCACTATTATTATTAGACGTGTAACTTATCATAATGTGAGGTGTTAAAGCTACGCACTAATATTATTAGCCGTGTAACGTATAATAATGTGAGGTGTTAAAGCTATGCACTATTATTATTAGGGGTGTAACTTATAGTAATATGAGGTGTTACAGCTACACACTATTATTATTAGGCGTGTAACTTATAATAATGTGAGGTGTTAAAGCTACGCACTATTATTATTAGGCGTGTAACTTATAGTAATGTGAGGTGTTAAAGCTACGCACTATTATTATTAGGCGTGTAGCTTATAATAATGTGAGGTGTTAAAGCTACGCACTATTATTACTAGCCGTGTAACGTATAATAATGTGAGGTGTTAAAGCTACGCACTATTATTATTAGCCGTGTAACGTATAATAATGTTAGGTGTTAAAGCTACTCACTATTATTATTAGCCGTGTATTTATCATAATGTGAGGTGTTAAAGCTACGCACTAATATTATTAGCCGTGTAACGTATAATAATGTGAGGTGTTAAAGCTACGCACTATTATTATTAGGGGTGTAACTTATAGTAATATGAGGTGTTAAAGCTACACACTATTATTATTAGGCGTGTAACTTATAATAATGTGAGGTGTTAAAGCTACGCACTAATGTTATTAGCCGTGTAACGTATAATAATGTGAGGTGTTTAAGCTACGCATTATTATTATTAGCCGTGTAATTTATCATAATGTGAGGTGTTAAAGTTACGCACTATTATTATTAGCCGTGTAACGTATAATAATGTGAGGTGTTAAAGCTACGCACTATTATTATTAGCCGTGTAACGTATAATAATGTGAGGTGTTAAAGCTATGCACTATTATTATTAGGCGTGTAACTTATAGTAATATGAGGTGTTAAAGCTACATACTATTATTATTAGGCGTGTAACTTATAATAATGTGAGATGTTAAAGCTACGCACTATTATTATTAGGCGTGTAACTTATAGTAATGTAAGGTGTTAAAGCTACACACTATTAATATTAGGCGTGTAACTTATAGTAATGTGATGTGTTAAAGCTACGCACTATTATTATTAGGCGTGTAACGTATAATAATGTGAGGTGTTAGACCTACGCACTATTTATATTAGCCGTGTAACGTATTAAATGTGAGGTGTTAAAGCTACGCACTATTATTATTAGGCGTATAGCTTATAATAATGTGAGGTGTTAAAGCTATGCACTATTATTATTAGGCGTGTAGCTTATAATAATGTTACGTGTTAAAGCTACGCACTATTATTATTAGCCGTGTAACGTATAATAATGTGAGGTGTTAAAGCTACGCACTATTATTATTAGGCGTGTAGCTTATAATATTGTGAGGTGTTAAAGCTACGCACTATTATTATTAGGCGTGTAACTTATCATAATTTGAGGTGGTAAAGCTACGCACTATTATAATTAGCCGTGTAACTTATCATAATGTGAGGTGTTAAAGCTACTCATTATTATTATTAGGCGTGTAACTTATCATAATGTGAGGTGTTAAAGCTACGCACTATTATTATTAGGCGAGTAACTTATCAAAATGTGAGGTGTTAAAGCTACGCACTATTATTATTAGGCGTGTAACTTATAGTAATGTGAGGTGTTAAAGCTACACACTATTATTATTAGGCGTGTAACTTATAGTAATGTGAGGTGTTAAAGCTACACACTATTATTATTAGGCGTGTAACTTATAATAATGTGAGGTGTTAAAGCTACGCACTAATGTTATTAGCCGTGTAACGTATAATAATGTGAGGTGTTAAAGCTACGCACTATTATTATTAGCCGTGTAACGTATAATAATGTGAGGTGTTAAAGCTACGCACTATTATTATTAGGCGTGTAACGTATAATAATGTGAGGTGTTAAAGCTACGCACTAATGTTATTAGCCGTGTAACGTATAATAATGTGAGGTGTTAAAGCTACGCACTAATGTTATTAGCCGTGTAACGTATAATAATGTGAGGTGTTAAAGCTACGCACTAATGTTATTAGCCGTGTAACGTATAATAATGTGAGGTGTTAAAGCTACGCACTAATGTTATTAGCCGTGTAACGTATAATAATGTGAGGTGTTAAAGCTACGCACTAATGTTATTAGCCGTGTAACGTATAATAATGTGAGGTGTTAAAGCTACGCACTATTATTATTAGCCGTGTAACGTATAATAATGTGAGGTGTTAAAGCTACGCACTATTATTATTAGGCGTGTAACTTATAGTAATATGAGGTGTTAAAGCTACACACTATTATTATTAGGCGTGTAACTTATAGTAATGTGAGGTGGTAAAGCTACACACTATTATTATTAGGCGTGTAACTTATAGTAATGTGAGGTGTTAAAGCTACGCACTATTGTTATTAGGCGTGTAACTTATGGTAATGTGAGGTGTTAAAGCTACACACTATTATTATTAGGCGTGTAACGTATAATAATGTGAGGTGTTAAAGCTACGCACTAATATTATTAGCCGTGTAACGTATAAAAATGTGAGGTGTTAAAGCTACGCATTATTATTATTAGGCGTGTAACGTATAATAATGTGAGGTGTTAAAGCTACGCACTATTATTATTAGGCGTGTAGCTTATAGTAATGTGAGGTGTTAAAGCTACGCACTATTATTATTAGGCGTGTAACGTATAATAATGTGAGGTGTTAAAGCTACGCACTATTATTATTAGGCGTGTAACTTATAGTAATGTGAGGTGTTAAAGCTACGCACTATTATTATTAGGCGTGTAACGTATAGTAATGTGAGGTGTTATACCTTCGCACTATTATTATTAGCCGTGTAACGTATTAAATGTGAGGTGTTAAAGCTACGCACTATTATTATTAGGCGTATAGCTTATAATAATGTGAGGTGTTAAAGCTACGCACTATTATTATTAGGCGTGTAACGTATAATAATGTGAGGTGTTAAAGCTACGCACTATTATTATTAGGCGTGTAACGTATAATAATGTGAGGTGTTAGACCTTCGCACTATTATTATTAGGCGTGTAACAAATCATAATGTGAGGTGTTAAAGCTACGCACTATTATTATTAAGCGAGTAACTTATCATAATGTGAGGTGTTAAAGCTACGCACTATTATTATTAGGCGTGTAACTTATCATAATTTGAGGTGTTTAAGCTAAGCACTATTATTATTAGGCGTGTAACTACTAATAATGTGAGGTGTTAGACCTACGTACTATTATTATTAGGCGTGTAACTTATAATAATATGAGGTGTTAGACCTACGCACTATTATTATTAGCCGTGTAACTTATAGTAATGTGAGTTGTTAAAGCTACGCACTATTATTATTAGGCGTGTAAATTATAATAATGTGAGGTGTTAGACCTACACACTATTATTATTAGGCGTGTAACTTATCATAATGTGGGGTGTTAAAGCTACGCACTATTATTATTAGGCGTGTAACTTAACATAATGTGAGGTGTTAAAGCTACGCACTATTATTATTAGGCGAGTAACTTATCATAATGTGAGGTGTTAGGGCTACGCACTATTATTATTAGGCGTGTATCTTATCATAATGTGAGGTGTTAAAGCTACGCACTATTATTATAGGGCGTGTAACTTATAATAATGTGAGGTGTTAGACCTACTCACTATTATTATTAGGCGTGTAACTTATCATAATGTGAGATGTTAAAGCTACGCACGATTATTATTAGGCGTGTAACCTATAATAATGTGAGGTGTTAAAGCTATGGACTATTATTATTAGCCGTGTAACTTATCATAATGTGAGGTGTTACAGCTACGCACTATTATTATTAGCCGTGTAACTTATCATAATGTGAGATGTTAAAGCTACGCACTATTATTATTAGCCGTGTAACTTATCGTAATGTGAGGTGTTAAAGCTACGCACTATTATTATTAGCCGTGTAACTTATCGTAATGTGAGGTGTTACAGCTACGCACTATTATTATTAGCCGTGTATCTTATCATAATGTGAGGTGTTAAAGCTACGCACTATTATTATTAGCCGTGTAACTTATCGTAATGTGAGATGTTAAAGCTACGCACTATTATTATTAGGCGAGTAACTTATCATAATGTGGGGTGTTAAAGCTAAGCACTATTATTATTAGCCGTGTAACTTATCGTAATGTGAGGTGTTAAAGCTACGCACTATTATTATTAGCCGTGTAACTTATCGTAATGCGAGGTGTTAAAGCTACGCACTATTATTATTAGCCGTGTAACTTATCGTAATGTGAGGTGTTACAGCTACGCACTATTATTATTAGCCGTGTATCTTATCATAATGTGAGGTGTTAAAGCTACGCACTATTATTATTAGCCGTGTAACTTATCGTAATGTGAGATGTTAAAGCTACGCACTATTATTATTAGGCGAGTAACTTATCATAATGTGGGGTGTTAAAGCTAAGCACTATTATTTTTAGCCGTGTAACGTATAATAATGTGAGGTGTTAAAGCTACGCACTATTATTATTAGCCGTGTAACTTATCATAATGTGAGGTGTTAAAGCTACGCACTAATATTATTAGCCGTGTAACGTATAATAATGTGAGGTGTTAAAGCTATGCACTATTATTATTAGGGGTGTAACTTATAGTCATATGAGGTGTTAAAGCTACACACTATTATTATTAAGCGTGTAACTTATAATAATGTGAGGTGTTAAAGCTACGCACTATTATTATTAGGCGTGTAACTTATAGTAATGTGAAGTGTTAAAGCTACGCACTATTATTATTAGGCGTGTAGCTTATAATAATGTGAGGTGTTAAAGCTACGCACTATTATTATTAGCCGTGTAACGTATAATAATGTGAGGTGTTAAAGCTACGCACTATTATTATTAGCCGTGTAACGTATAATAATGTTAGGTGTTAAAGCTACTCACTATTATTATTAGCCGTGTATTTATCATAATGTGAGGTGTTAAAGCTACGCACTAATATTATTAGCCGTGTAACGTATAATAATGTGAGGTGTTAAAGCTACACACTATTATTATTAGGCGTGTAACTTATAATAATGTGAGGTGTTAAAGCTACGCATTATTATTATTAGGCGTGTAACTTATAGTAATGTAAGGTGTTAAAGCTACACACTATTAATATTAGGCGTGTAACTTATAGTAATGTGATGTGTTAAAGCTACGCACTATTATTATTAGGCGTGTAGCTTATAATAATGTTACGTGTTAAAGCTACGCACTATTATTATTAGCCGTGTAACGTATAATAATGTGAGGTGTTAAAGCTACGCACTATTATTATTAGGCGTGTAGCTTATAATATTGTGAGGTGTTAAAGCTACGCACTATTATTATTAGGCGTGTAACTTATCATAATTTGAGGTGGTAAAGCTACGCACTATTATAATTAGCCGTGTAACTTATCATAATGTGAGGTGTTAAAGCTACGCATTATTATTATTAGGCGTGTAACTTATCATAATGTGAGGTGTTAAAGCTACGCACTATTATTATTAGGCGAGTAACTTATCAAAATGTGAGGTGTTAAAGCTACGCACTATTATTATTAGGCGTGTAACTTATCATAATTTGAGGTGTTAAAGCTACGCACTATTATTATTAGGCGTGTAACTAATAATAATGTGAGGTGTTAGACCTACGCACTATTATTATTAGGCGTGTAACTTATAATAATATGAGGTGTTAGACCTACGCACTATTATTATTAGCCGTGTAACTTATAGTAATGTGAGTTGTTAAAGCTACGCACTATTATTATTAGGCGTGTAACTTATAATAAGGTGAGGTGTTAGACCTACACACTATTATTATTAGGCGTGTAACTTATCATAATGTGGGGTGTTAAAGCTACGCACTATTATTATTAGGCGTGTAACTTAACATAATGTGAGGTGTTAAAGCTACGCACTATTATTATTAGGCGAGTAACTTATCATAATGTGAGGTGTTAGGGCTACGCACTATTATTATTAGGCGTGTATCTTATCATAATGTGAGGTGTTAAAGCTACGCACTATTATTATAGGGCGTGTAACTTATAATAATGTGAGGTGTTAGACCTACTCACTATTATTATTAGGCGTGTAACTTATCATAATGTGAGGTGTTAAAGCTACGCACGATTATTATTAGGCGTGTAACTTGAAGTAATGTGAGGTGTTAGATCTACGCACTAATTTTATTAGGCGTGTAACTTATCATAATGTGAGGTGTTAAATCTACGCACTGTTATTATTAGGCGTGTAACCTATAATAATGTGAGGTGTTAAAGCTATGGACTATTATTATTAGCCGTGTAACTTATCATAATGTGAGGTGTTACAGCTACGCACTATTATTATTAGCCGTGTAACTTATCATAATGTGAGGTGTTAAAGCTACGCACTATTATTATTAGCCGTGTAACTTATCGTAATGTGAGGTGTTAAAGCTAAGCACTATTATTTTTAGCCGTGTAACGTATAATAATGTGAGGTGTTAAAGCTACGCACTATTATTATTAGCCGTGTAACTTATCATAATGTGAGGTGTTAAAGCTACGCACTAATATTATTAGCCGTGTAACGTATAATAATGTGAGGTGTTAAAGCTACGCACTATTATTATTAGGGGTGTAACTTATAGTAATATGAGGTGTTAAAGCTACGCACTATCATTATTAGCCGTGTAACGTATAATAATGTGAGGTGTTAAAGCTACGCACTATTATTATTAGACGTGTAACTTATCATAATGTGAGGTGTTAAAGCTACGCACTAATATTATTAGCCGTGTAACGTATAATAATGTGAGGTGTTAAAGCTATGCACTATTATTATTAGGGGTGTAACTTATAGTAATATGAGGTGTTACAGCTACACACTATTATTATTAGGCGTGTAACTTATAATAATGTGAGGTGTTAAAGCTACGCACTATTATTATTAGGCGTGTAACTTATAGTAATGTGAGGTGTTAAAGCTACGCACTATTATTATTAGGCGTGTAGCTTATAATAATGTGAGGTGTTAAAGCTACGCACTATTATTACTAGCCGTGTAACGTATAATAATGTGAGGTGTTAAAGCTACGCACTATTATTATTAGCCGTGTAACGTATAATAATGTTAGGTGTTAAAGCTACTCACTATTATTATTAGCCGTGTATTTATCATAATGTGAGGTGTTAAAGCTACGCACTAATATTATTAGCCGTGTAACGTATAATAATGTGAGGTGTTAAAGCTACGCACTATTATTATTAGGGGTGTAACTTATAGTAATATGAGGTGTTAAAGCTACACACTATTATTATTAGGCGTGTAACTTATAATAATGTGAGGTGTTAAAGCTACGCACTATTATTATTAGGCGTGTAACTTATAGTAATGTGAGGTGTTAAAGCTACACACTATTATTATTAGGCGTGTAACTTATAGTAATGTGAGGTGGTAAAGCTACACACTATTATTATTAGGCGTGTAACTTATAATAATGTGAGGTGTTAAAGCTACGCACTAATGTTATTAGCCGTGTAACGTATAATAATGTGAGGTGTTTAAGCTACGCATTATTATTATTAGCCGTGTAATTTATCATAATGTGAGGTGTTAAAGTTACGCACTATTATTATTAGCCGTGTAACGTATAATAATGTGAGGTGTTAAAGCTACGCACTATTATTATTAGCCGTGTAACGTATAATAATGTGAGGTGTTAAAGCTACGCACTATTATTATTAGGCGTGTAACTTATAGTAATATGAGGTGTTAAAGCTACATACTATTATTATTAGGCGTGTAACTTATAATAATGTGAGATGTTAAAGCTACGCACTATTATTATTAGGCGTGTAACTTATAGTAATGTAAGGTGTTAAAGCTACACACTATTAATATTAGGCGTGTAACTTATAGTAATGTGATGTGTTAAAGCTACGCACTATTATTATTAGGCGTGTAACGTATAATAATGTGAGGTGTTAGACCTACGCACTATTTATATTAGCCGTGTAACGTATTAAATGTGAGGTGTTAAAGCTACGCACTATTATTATTAGGCGTATAGCTTATAATAATGTGAGGTGTTAAAGCTATGCACTATTATTATTAGGCGTGTAGCTTATAATAATGTTACGTGTTAAAGCTACGCACTATTATTATTAGCCGTGTAACGTATAATAATGTGAGGTGTTAAAGCTACGCACTATTATTATTAGGCGTTTAGCTTATAATATTGTGAGGTGTTAAAGCTACGCACTATTATTATTAGGCGTGTAACTTATCATAATTTGAGGTGGTAAAGCTACGCACTATTATAATTAGCCGTGTAACTTATCATAATGTGAGGTGTTAAAGCTACGCATTATTATTATTAGGCGTGTAACTTATCATAATGTGAAGTGTTAAAGCTACGCACTATTATTATTAGGCGAGTAACTTATCAAAATGTGAGGTGTTAAAGCTACGCACTATTATTATTAGGCGTGTAACTTATAGTAATGTGAGGTGTTAAAGCTACACACTATTATTATTAGGCGTGTAACTTATAGTAATGTGAGGTGTTAAAGCTACACACTATTATTATTAGGCGTGTAACTTATAATAATGTGAGGTGTTAAAGCTACGCACTAATGTTATTAGCCGTGTAACGTATAATAATGTGAGGTGTTAAAGCTACGCACTATTATTATTAGCCGTGTAACGTATAATAATGTGAGGTGATAAAGCTACGCACTATTATTATTAGGCGTGTAACTTATAGTAATATGAGGTGTTAAAGCTACACACTATTATTATTAGGCGTGTAACTTATAGTAATGTGAGGTGGTAAAGCTACACACTATTATTATTAGGCGTGTAACTTATAGTAATGTGAGGTGTTAAAGGTACGCACTATTGTTATTAGGCGTGTAACTTATGGTAATGTGAGGTGTTAAAGCTACACACTATTATTATTAGGCGTGTAACGTATAATAATGTGAGGTGTTAAAGCTACGCACTAATATTATTAGCCGTGTAACGTATAAAAATGTGAGGTGTTAAAGCTACGCACTATTATTATTAGGCGTGTAACGTATAATAATGTGAGGTGTTAAAGCTACGCACTATTATTATTAGGCGTGTAGCTTATAGTAATGTGAGGTGTTAAAGCTACGCACTATTATTATTAGGCGTGTAACGTATAATAATGTGAGGTGTTAAAGCTACGCACTATTATTATTAGGCGTGTAACTTATAGTAATGTGAGGTGTTAAAGCTACGCACTATTATTATTAGGCGTGTAACGTATAATAATGTGAGGTGTTATACCTTCGCACTATTATTATTAGCCGTGTAACGTATTAAATGTGAGGTGTTAAAGCTACGCACTATTATTATTAGGCGTATAGCTTATAATAATGTGAGGTGTTAAAGCTACGCACTATTATTATTAGGCGTGTAACGTATAATAATGTGAGGTGTTAAAGCTACGCACTATTATTATTAGGCGTGTAACGTATAATAATGTGAGGTGTTAGACCTTCGCACTATTATTATTAGCCGTGTAACGTGTCATAATGTGAGGTGTTAAAGCTACGCACTATTATTATTAGCCATGTAACGTATAATAATGTGAGGTGTAAAGCTACGCACTATTATTATTAGGCGTGTAGCTTATAATAATGTGAGGTGTTAACGCTACGCACTATTATTATTAGCCGTGTAACGTATAATAATGTGAGGTGTTAAAGCTACGCACTATTATTATTAGGCGTGTAGCCTATAATAATGTGAGGTGTTAAAGCTACGCACTATTATTATTATGCGTGTAACTTATCATAATGTGAGGTGTTAAAGCTACGCACTAATATAATTAGCCGTGTAACTTATCATAATGTGAGGTGTAAAGCTACGCATTATTATTATTAGGCGTGTAACTTATCATAATTTGAGGTGTTAACGCTACGCACTATTATTATTAGGCGAGTAACTTATCATAACGTGAGGTGTTAAAGCTACGCACGATTATTATTAGGCGTGTAATTTGAAGTAATGCTAGGTGTTATACCTACGCACTATTATTATTAGACGTGTAACTTATCATAATGTGAGGTGTTAAAGCTACGCACTATTATTATTAGGCGTGTAACTTATAGTAATCTGAGGTGTTAGACCTACACGCAATTGTTATTGGGCCTGTAACTTATATTAATGTGAGGTGTTAAAGCTACGCACTATTATTATTAGGCGTGTAACTTGAAGTAATGTGAGGTGTTACAGCTGCAAACTATTATTATTAGGCGTGTAACTTATAATAATGTGAGGTGTTAGAACTACACACTATTATTATTAGCCGTGTAACTTATCGTAATGTGAGGAGTTAAAGCTACGCACTATTATTATTAGGCGTGTAACTTATCATAATATGAGGTGTTAAAGCTACGCACTATTATTATTAGCCGTGTAACTTATAATAAGGTGAGGTGTTAGACCTACACACTATTATTATTAGGCGTGTAACTTATCATAATGTGAGGTGTTAAAGCTACGCACTATTATTATTAGGCGTGTAACTTAACATAATGTGAGGTGTTAAAGCTACGCACTATTATTATTGGGCGTGTAACTTATAATAATGTGAGGTGTTAGACCTACGCACTATTATTATTAGGCGTGTAACTTATCATAATGTGAGGTGATAAAGCTACGCAAGATTATTATTAGGCGTGTAACTTGAAGTAATGTGAGGTGTTAGATCTATGCACTATTTTTATTAGGCGTGTAACTTATCATAATGTGAGGTGTTAAAGCTACGCACTATTATTATTAGGCGTGTAGCGTATAATAATGTGAGGTGTTAAAGCTACGCACTATTATTATTAGGCGTGTAGCTTATAATAATGTGAGGTGTTAAAGCTACGCACTATTATTATTAGGCGTGTAACTTATCATAATGTGAGGTGTTAAAGCTACGCACTATTATTATTAGCCGTCTAACCTATCATAATGTATGTGAGGTGTTAAGGCTACGCACTATTATTATTAGCCGTGTAACGTATAATAATGTGAGGTGTTAAAGCTACGCACTATTATTACTAGCCGTGTAACTTATCATAATGTGAGGTGTTAAAGCTACGCACTAATATTATTAGCCGTGTAACGTATAATAATGTGAGGTGTTAAAGCTAGGCACTATTATTATTAGGCGTGTAGCTTATAATAATATGAGGTGTAAAGCTACGCAATATTATTATTAGGCGTGTAACGTATAATAATGTGAGGTGTTAAAGCTACGCACTAATATTATTAACCGTGTAACGTATAATAATGTGAGGTGTTAAAGCTACGCACTATTATTATTAGGCGTGTAACTTATAGTAATGTGAGGTGTTAAAGCTACGCACTATTATTATTAGGCGTGTAACTTATCATAATGTGAGATGTTAAAGCTACGCACGATTATTATTAGGCGTGTAACTTGAAGTAATGTGAGGTGTTAGATCTACGCACTATTTTTATTAGGCGTGTAACTTATCATAATGTGAGTTGTTAAATCTACGCACTATTATTATTAGGCGTGTAACATATAATAATGTGAGGTGTTAAAGCTACGCACTAATATTATTAGCCGTGTAACGTATAGTAATGTGAGGTGTTAAAGCTACGCACTATTATTATTAGGCGTATAACTTATAATAATGTGAGGTGTTAAAGCTATGGACTATTATTATTAGCCGTGTAACTTATCATAATGTGAGGTGTTAAAGCTACGCACTATTATTATTAGCCGTGTAACTTATCATAATGTGAGGTGTTAAAGCTACGCACTATTATTATTAGCCGTGTAACTTATCGTAATGTGAGGTGTTAAAGCTACGCACTATTATTTTTAGCCGTGTAACGTATAATAATGTGAGGTGTTAAAGCTACGCACTATTATTATTAGCCGTGTAACTTATCATAATGTGAGGTGTTAAAGCTACGCACTAATATTATTAGCCGTGTAACGTATAATAATGTGAGGTGTTAAAGCTACGCACTATTATTATTAGGGGTGTAACTTATAGTAATATGAGGTGTTAAAGCTACGCACTATTATTATTAGCCGTGTAACGTATAATAATGTGAGGTGTTAAAGCTACGCACTATTATTATTAGACGTGTAACTTATCATAATGTGAGGTGTTAAAGCTACACACTAATATTATTAGCCGTGTAACGTATAATAATGTGAGGTGTTAAAGCTATGCACTATTATTATTAGGGGTGTAACTTATAGTAATATGAGGTGTTAAAGCTACACACTATTATTATTAGGCGTGTAACTTATAGTAATGTGAGGTGTTAAAGCTACGCACTATTATTATTAGGCGTGTAGCTTATAATAATGTGAGGTGTTAAAGCTACGCACTATTATTATTAGCCGTGTAACGTATAATAATGTGAGGTGTTAAAGCTACGCACTATTATTATTAGCCGTGTAACGTATAATAATGTTAAGTGTTAAAGCTACTCACTATTATTATTAGCCGTGTATTTATCATAATGTGAGGTGTTAAAGCTACGCACTAATATTATTAGCCGTGTAACGTATAATAATGTGAGGTGTTAAAGCTACGCACTATTATTATTAGGGGTGTAACTTATAGTAATATGAGGTGTTAAAGCTACACACTATTATTATTAGGCGTGTAACTTATAATAATGAGAGGTGTTAAAGCTACGCACTATTATTATTAGGCGTGTAACTTATAGTAATGTGAGGTGTTAAAGCTACACACTATTATTATTAGGCGTGTAACTTATAGTAATGTGAGGTGTTAAAGCTACACACTATTATTATTAGGCGTGTAACTTATAATAATGTGAGGTGTTAAAGCTACGCACTAATGTTATTAGCCGTGTAACGTATAATAATGTGAGGTGTTAAAGCTACGCATTATTATTATTAGCCGTGTAATTTATCATAATGTGAGGTGTTAAAGTTACGCACTATTATTATTAGCCGTGTAACGTATAATAATGTGAGGTGTTAAAGCTACGCACTATTATTATTAGCCGTGTAACGTATAATAATGTGAGGTGTTAAAGCTACGCACTATTATTATTAGGCGTGTAACTTATAGTAATATGAGGTGTTAAAGCTACACACTATTATTATTAGGCGTGTAACTTATAATAATGTGAGGTGTTAAAGCTACGCATTATTATTATTAGGCGTGTAACTTATAGTAATGTAAGGTGTTAAAGCTACACACTATTAATATTAGGCGTGTAACTTATAGTAATGTGATGTGTTAAAGCTACGCACTATTATTATTAGGCGTGTAACGTATAATAATGTGAGGTGTTAGACCTACGCACTATTTATATTAGCCGTGTAACGTATTAAATGTGAGGTGTTAAAGCTACGCACTATTATTATTAGGCGTATAGCTTATAATAATGTGAGGTGTTAAAGCTACGCACTATTATTATTAGGCGTGTAGCTTATAATAATGTTACGTGTTAAAGCTACGCACTATTATTATTAGCCGTGTAACGTATAATAATGTGAGGTGTTAAAGCTACGCACTATTATTATTAGGCGTGTAGCTTATAATATTGTGAGGTGTTAAAGCTACGCACTATTATTATTAGGCGTGTAACTTATCATAATTTGAGGTGGTAAAGCTACGCACTATTATAATTAGCCGTGTAACTTATCATAATGTGAGGTGTTAAAGCTACGCATTATTATTATTAGGCGTGTAACTTATCATAATGTGAGGTGTTAAAGCTACGCACTATTATTATTAGGCGAGTAACTTATCAAAATGTGAGGTGTTAAAGCTACGCACTATTATTATTAGGCGTGTAACTTATAGTAATGTGAGGTGTTAAAGCTACACACTGTTATTATTAGGCGTGTAACTTATAGTAATGTGAGGTGTTAAAGCTACACAATATTATTATTAGGCGTGTAACTTATAATAATGTGAGGTGTTAAAGCTACGCACTAATGTTATTAGCCGTGTAACGTATAATAATGTGAGGTGTTAAAGCTACGCACTATTATTATTAGCCGTGTAACGTATAATAATGTGAGGTGTTAAAGGTACACACTATTATTATTAGGCGTGTAACTTATAGTAATATGAGGTGTTAAAGCTACACACTATTATTATTAGGCGTGTAACTTATAGTAATGTGAGGTGTTAAAGCTACACACTATTATTATTAGGCGTGTAACTTATAGTAATGTGAGGTGTTAAAGCTACGCACTATTGTTATTAGGCGTGTAACTTATGGTAATGTGAGGTGTTAAAGCTACACACTATTATTATTAGGCGTGTAACGTATAATAATGTGAGGTGTTAAAGCTACGCACTAATATTATTAGCCGTGTAACGTATAAAAATTTGAGGTGTTAAAGCTACGCACTATTATTATTAGGCGTGTAACGTATAATAATGTGAGGTGTTAAAGCTACGCACTATTATTATTAGGCGTGTAGCTTATAGTAATGTGAGGTGTTAAAGCTACGCACTATTATTATTAGGCGTGTAACGTATAATAATGTGAGGTGTTAACGCTACGCACTATTATTATTAGCAGTGTAACGTATAATAATGTGAGGTGTTAAAGCTACGCACTATTATTATTAGGCGTGTAGCCTATAATAATGTGAGGTGTTAAAGCTACGCACTATTATTATTATGCGTGTAACTTATCATAATGTGAGGTGTTAAAGCTACGCACTATTATTATTAGGCGAGTAACTTATCATAACGTGAGGTGTTAAAGCTACGCACGATTATTATTAGGCGTGTAATTTGAAGTAATGCTAGGTGTTATACCTACGCACTATTATTATTAGACGTGTAACTTATCATAATGTGAGGTGTTAAAGCTACGCACTATTATTATTAGGCGTGTAACTTGAAGTAATGTGAGGTGTTACAGCTGCAAACTATTATTATTAGGCGTGTAACTTATAATAATGTGAGGTGTTAGACCTACACACTATTATTATTAGCCGTGTAACTTATCATAATGTGAGGTGTTAAAGCTACGCACTATTATTATTAGGCGTGTAACTTATCATAATATGAGGTGTTAAAGCTACGCACTATTATTATTAGCCGTGTAACTTATAATAAGGTGAGGTGTTAGACCTACACACTATTATTATTAGGCGTGTAACTTATCATAATGTGAGGTGTTAAAGCTACGCACTATTATTATTAGGCGTGTAACTTAACATAATGTGAGGTGTTAAAGCTACGCACTATTATTATTAGGCGAGTAACTTATCATAATGTGAGGTGTTAAGGCTACGCACTATTATTATTAGGCGTGTAACTTATCATAATGTGAGGTGTTAAATCTACGCACTATTATTATTGGGCTTGTAACTTATAATAATGTGAGGTGTTAGACCTACGCACTATTATTATTAGGCGTGTAACTTATCATAATGTGAGGTGATAAAGCTACGCAAGATTATTATTAGGCGTGTAACTTGAAGTAATGTGAGGTGTTAGATCTACGCACTATTTTTATTAGGCGTGTAACTTATCATAATGTGAGGTGTTAAAGCTACGCACTATTATTATTAGGCGTGTAACGTATAATAATGTGAGGTGTTAAAGCTACGCACTATTATTATTAGGCGTGTAGCTTATAATAATGTGAGGTGTTAAAGCTACGCACTATTATTATTAGGCGTGTAACTTATCATAATGTGAGGTGTTAAAGCTACGCACTATTATTATTAGCCGTCTAACCTCTCATAATGTATGTGATGTGTTAAAGCTACGCACTATTATTATTAGCCGTGTAACGTATAATAATGTGAGGTGTTAAAGCTACGCACTATTATTACTAGCCGTGTAACCTATAATAATGTGAGGTGTTAAAGCTATGGACTATTATTATTAGCCGTGTAACTTATCATAATGTGAGGTGTTAAAGCTACGCACTATTATTATTAGGCGTGTAACGTATAATAATGTGAGGTGTTAAAGCTACGCACGATTATTATTAGGCGTGTAACTTGAAGTAATGTGAGGTGTTAGATCTACGCACTATTTTTATTAGGCGTGTAACTTATCATAATGTGAGGTGTTAAATCTACGCACTATTATTATTAGCCGTGTAACCTATAATAATGTGAGGTGTTAAAGCTATGGACTATTATTATTAGCCGTGTAACTTATCATAATGTGAGGTGTTACAGCTACGCACTATTATTATTAGCCGTGTAACTTATCATAATGTGAGGTGTTAAAGCTACGCACTATTATTATTAGCCGTGTAACTTATCGTAATGTGAGGTGTTAAAGCTACGCACTATTATTTTTAGCCGTGTAACGTATAATAATGTGAGGTGTTAAAGCTACGCACTATTATTATTAGCCGTGTAACTTATCATAATGTGAGGTGTTAAAGCTACGCCCTAATATTATTAGCCGTGTAACGTATAATAATGTGAGGTGTTAAAGCTACGCACTATTATTATTAGGGGTGTAACTTATAGTAATATGAGGTGTTAAAGCTACGCACTATTATTATTAGCCGTGTAACGTATAATAATGTGAGGTGTTAAAGCTACGCACTATTATTATTAGACGTGTAACTTATCATAATGTGAGGTGTTAAAGCTACGCACTAATATTATTAGCCGTGTAACGTATAATAATGTGAGGTGTTAAAGCTATGCACTATTATTATTAGGGGTGTAACTTATAGTAATATGAGGTGTTAAAGCTACACACTATTATTATTAGGCGTGTAACTTATAATAATGTGAGGTGTTAAAGCTACGCACTATTATTATTAGGCGTGTAACTTATAGTAATGTGAGGTGTTAAAGCTACGCACTATTATTATTAGGCGTGTAGCTTATAATAATGTGAGGTGTTAAAGCTACGCACTATTATTATTAGCCGTGTAACGTATAATAATATGAGGTGTTAAAGCTACGCACTATTATTATTAGCCGTGTAACGTATAATAATGTTAGGTGTTAAAGCTACTCACTATTATTATTAGCCGTGTATTTATCATAATGTGAGGTGTTAAAGCTACGCACTAATATTATTAGCCGTGTAACGTATAATAATGTGAGGTGTTAAAGCTACGCACTATTATTATTAGGGGTGTAACTTATAGTAATATGAGGTGTTAAAGCTACACACTATTATTATTAGGCGTGTAACTTATAATAATGAGAGGTGTTAAAGCTACGCACTATTATTATTAGGCGTGTAACTTATAGTAATGTGAGGTGTTAAAGCTACACACTATTATTATTAGGCGTGTAACTTATAGTAATGTGAGGTGTTAAAGCTACACACTATTATTATTAGGCGTGTAACTTATAATAATGTGAGGTGTTAAAGCTACGCACTAATGTTATTAGCCGTGTAACGTATAATAATGTGAGGTGTTAAAGCTACGCATTATTATTATTAGCCGTGTAATTTATCATAATGTGAGGTGTTAAAGTTACGCACTATTATTATTAGCCGTGTAACGTATAATAATGTGAGGTGTTAAAGCTACGCACTATTATTATTAGCCGTGTAACGTATAATAATGTGAGGTGTTAAAGCTACGCACTATTATTATTAGGCGTGTAACTTATAGTAATATGAGGTGTTAAAGCTACACACTATTATTATTAGGCGTGTAACTTATAATAATGTGAGGTGTTAAAGCTACGCATTATTATTATTAAGCGTGTAACTTATAGTAATGTAAGGTGTTAAAGCTACACACTATTAATATTAGGCGTGTAACTTATAGTAATGTGATGTGTTAAAGCTACGCACTATTATTATTAGGCGTGTAACGTATAATAATGTGAGGTGTTAGACCTACGCACTATTTATATTAGCCGTGTAACGTATTAAATGTGAGGTGTTAAAGCTACGCACTATTATTATTAGGCGTATAGCTTATAATAATGTGAGGTGTTAAAGCTACGCACTATTATTATTAGGCGTGTAGCTTATAATAATGTTACGTGTTAAAGCTACGCACTATTATTATTAGCCGTGTAACGTATAATAATGTGAGGTGTTAAAGCTACGCACTATTATTATTAGGCGTGTAGCTTATAATATTGTGAGGTGTTAAAGCTACGCACTATTATTATTAGGCGTGTAACTTATCATAATTTGAGGTGGTAAAGCTACGCACTACTATAATTAGCCGTGTAACTTATCATAATGTGAGGTGTTAAAGCTACGCATTATTATTATTAGGCGTGTAACTTATCATAATGTGAGGTGTTAAAGCTACGCACTATTATTATTAGGCGAGTAACTTATCATAATGTGAGGTGTTAAAGCTACGCACTATTATTATTAGGCGTGTAACTTATAGTAATGTGAGGTGTTAAAGCTACACACTATTATTATTAGGCGTGTAACTTATAGTAATGTGAGGTGTTAAAGCTACAAACTATTATTATTAGGCGTGTAACTTATAATAATGTGAGGTGTTAAAGCTACGCACTAATGTTATTAGCCGTGTAACGTATAATAATGTGAGGTGTTAAAGCTACGCACTAATATTATTAGCCGTGTAACGTATAATAATGTGAGGTGTTAGACCTACGCACTATTATTATTAGGCGTGTAACTTATCATAATGTGAGATGTTAAATCTACGCACTATTATTATTAGCCGTGTAACCTATAATAATGTGAGGTGTTAAAGCTATGGACTATTATTATTAGCCGTTTAACGTATAATAATGTGAGGTGTTAAAGCTACGCACGATTATTATTAGGCGTGTAACTTGAAGTAATGTGAGGTGTTAGTTCTACGCACTATTTTTATTAGGCGTGTAACTTATCATAATGTGAGGTGTTAAATCTACGCACTATTATTATTAGCCGTGTAACCTATAATAATGTGAGGTGTTAAAGCTATGGACTATTATTATTAGCCGTGTAACTTATCATAATGTGAGGTGTTACAGCTACGCACTATTATTATTAGCCGTGTAACTTATCATAATGTGAGGTGTTAAAGCTACGCACTATTATTATTAGCCGTGTAACTTATCGTAATGTGAGGTGTTAAAGCTACGCACTATTATTTTTAGCCGTGTAACGTATAATAATGTGAGGTGTTAAAGCTACGCACTATTATTATTAGCCGTGTAACTTATCATAATGTGAGGTGTTAAAGCTACGCCCTAATATTATTAGCCGTGTAACGTATAATAATGTGAGGTGTTAAAGCTACGCACTATTATTATTAGGGGTGTAACTTATAGTAATATGAGGTGTTAAAGCTACGCACTATTATTATTAGCCGTGTAACGTATAATAATGTGAGGTGTTAAAGCTACGCACTATTATTATTAGACGTGTAACTTATCATAATGTGAGGTGTTAAAGCTACGCACTAATATTATTAGCCGTGTAACGTATAATAATGTGAGGTGTTAAAGCTATGCACTATTATTATTAGGGGTGTAACTTATAGTAATATGAGGTGTTAAAGCTACACACTATTATTATTAGGCGTGTAACTTATAATAATGTGAGGTGTTAAAGCTACGCACTATTATTATTAGGCGTGTAACTTATAGTAATGTGAGGTGTTAAAGCTACGCACTATTATTATTAGGCGTGTAGCTTATAATAATGTGAGGTGTTAAAGCTACGCACTATTATTATTAGCCGTGTAACGTATAATAATATGAGGTGTTAAAGCTACGCACTATTATTATTAGCCGTGTAACGTATAATAATGTTAGGTGTTAAAGCTACTCACTATTATTATTAGCCGTGTATTTATCATAATGTGAGGTGTTAAAGCTACGCACTAATATTATTAGCCGTGTAACGTATAATAATGTGAGGTGTTAAAGCTACGCACTATTATTATTAGGGGTGTAACTTATAGTAATATGAGGTGTTAAAGCTACACACTATTATTATTAGGCGTGTAACTTATAATAATGAGAGGTGTTAAAGCTACGCACTATTATTATTAGGCGTGTAACTTATAGTAATGTGAGGTGTTAAAGCTACACACTATTATTATTAGGCGTGTAACTTATAGTAATGTGAGGTGTTAAAGCTACACACTATTATTATTAGGCGTGTAACTTATAATAATGTGAGGTGTTAAAGCTACGCACTAATGTTATTAGCCGTGTAACGTATAATAATGTGAGGTGTTAAAGCTACGCATTATTATTATTAGCCGTGTAATTTATCATAATGTGAGGTGTTAAAGTTACGCACTATTATTATTAGCCGTGTAACGTATAATAATGTGAGGTGTTAAAGCTACGCACTATTATTATTAGCCGTGTAACGTATAATAATGTGAGGTGTTAAAGCTACGCACTATTATTATTAGGCGTGTAACTTATAGTAATATGAGGTGTTAAAGCTACACACTATTATTATTAGGCGTGTAACTTATAATAATGTGAGGTGTTAAAGCTACGCATTATTATTATTAAGCGTGTAACTTATAGTAATGTAAGGTGTTAAAGCTACACACTATTAATATTAGGCGTGTAACTTATAGTAATGTGATGTGTTAAAGCTACGCACTATTATTATTAGGCGTGTAACGTATAATAATGTGAGGTGTTAGACCTACGCACTATTTATATTAGCCGTGTAACGTATTAAATGTGAGGTGTTAAAGCTACGCACTATTATTATTAGGCGTATAGCTTATAATAATGTGAGGTGTTAAAGCTACGCACTATTATTATTAGGCGTGTAGCTTATAATAATGTTACGTGTTAAAGCTACGCACTATTATTATTAGCCGTGTAACGTATAATAATGTGAGGTGTTAAAGCTACGCACTATTATTATTAGGCGTGTAGCTTATAATATTGTGAGGTGTTAAAGCTACGCACTATTATTATTAGGCGTGTAACTTATCATAATTTGAGGTGGTAAAGCTACGCACTACTATAATTAGCCGTGTAACTTATCATAATGTGAGGTGTTAAAGCTACGCATTATTATTATTAGGCGTGTAACTTATCATAATGTGAGGTGTTAAAGCTACGCACTATTATTATTAGGCGAGTAACTTATCATAATGTGAGGTGTTAAAGCTACGCACTATTATTATTAGGCGTGTAACTTATAGTAATGTGAGGTGTTAAAGCTACACACTATTATTATTAGGCGTGTAACTTATAGTAATGTGAGGTGTTAAAGCTACAAACTATTATTATTAGGCGTGTAACTTATAATAATGTGAGGTGTTAAAGCTACGCACTAATGTTATTAGCCGTGTAACGTATAATAATGTGAGGTGTTAAAGCTACGCACTATTATTATTAGCCGTGTAACGTATAATAATGTGAGGTGTTAAAGGTACGCACTATTATTATTAGGCGTGTAACTTATAGTAATATGAGGTGTTAAAGCTACACACTATTATTATTAGGCGTGTAACTTATAGTAATGTGAGGTGTTAAAGCTACACACTATTATTATTAGGCGTGTAACTTATAGTAATGTGAGGTGTTAAAGCTACGCACTATTGTTATTAGGCGTGTAACTTATGGTAATGTGAGGTGTTAAAGCTACACACTATTATTATTAGGCGTGTAACGTATAATAATGTGAGGTGTTAAAGCTACGCACTAATATTATTAGCCGTGTAACGTATAAAAATTTGAGGTGTTAAAGCTACGCACTATTATTATTAGGCGTGTAACGTATAATAATGTGAGGTGTTAAAGCTACGCACTATTATTATTAGGCGTGTAGCTTATAGTAATGTGAGGTGTTAAAGCTACGCACTATTATTATTAGGCGTGTAACGTATAATAATGTGAGGTGTTAAAGCTACGCACTATTATTATTAGGCGTGTAACTTATAGTAATGTGAGGTGTTAAAGCTAAGCACTATTATTATTAGGCGTGTAACGTATAATAATGTGAGGTGTTATACCTTCGCACTATTATTATTAGCCGTGTAACGTATTAAATGTGAGGTGTTAAAGCTACGCACTATTATTATTAGGCGTATAGCTTATAATAATGTGAGGTGTTAAAGCTACGCACTATTATTATTAGCCATGTAACGTATAATAATGTGAGGTGTAAAGCTACGCACTATTATTATTAGGCGTGTAGCTTATAATAATGTGAGGTGTTAACGCTACGCACTATTATTATTAGCAGTGTAACGTATAATAATGTGAGGTGTTAAAGCTACGCACTATTATTATTAGGCGTGTAGCCTATAATAATGTGAGGTGTTAAAGCTACGCACTATTATTATTATGCGTGTAACTTATCATAATGTGAGGTCTTAAAGCTACGCACTATTATAATTAGCCGTGTAACTTATCATAATGTGAGGTGTAAAGCTACGCATTATTATTATTAGGCGTGTAACTTATCATAATTTGAGGTGTTAACGCTACGCACTATTATTATTAGGCGAGTAACTTATCATAACGTGGGGTGTTAAAGCTACGCACGATTATTATTAGGCGTGTAATTTGAAGTAATGCTAGGTGTTATACCTACGCACTATTATTATTAGACGTGTAACTTATCATAATGTGAGGTGTTAAAGCTACGCACTATTATTATTAGGCGTGTAACTTATAGTAATCTGAGGTGTTAGACCTACACGCAATTGTTATTGGGCCTGTAACTTATATTAATGTGAGGTGTTAAAGCTACGCACTATTATTATTAGGCGTGTAACTTGAAGTAATGTGAGGTGTTACAGCTGCAAACTATTATTATTAGGCGTGTAACTTATAATAATGTGAGGTGTTAGACCTACACACTATTATTATTAGCCGTGTAACTTATCATAATGTGAGGTGTTAAAGCTACGCACTATTATTATTAGGCGTGTAACTTATCATAATATGAGGTGTTAAAGCTACGCACTATTATTATTAGCCGTGTAACTTATAATAAGGTGAGGTGTTAGACCTACACACTATTATTATTAGGCGTGTAACTTATCATAATGTGAGGTGTTAAAGCTAAGCACTATTATTATTAGGCGTGTAACTTAACATAATGTGAGGTGTTAAAGCTACGCACTATTATTATTAGGCGAGTAACTTATCATAATGTGAGGTGTTAAGGCTACGCACTATTATTATTAGGCGTGTAACTAATCATAATGTGAGGTGTTAAATCTACGCACTATTATTATTGGGCGTGTAACTTATAATAATGTGAGGTGTTAGACCTACGCACTATTATTATTAGGCGTGTAACTTATCATAATGTGAGGTGATAAAGCTACGCAAGATTATTATTAGGCGTGTAACTTGAAGTAATGTGAGGTGTTAGATCTACGCACTATTTTTATTAGGCGTGTAACTTATCATAATGTGAGGTGTTAAAGCTACGCACTATTATTATTAGGCGTGTAACGTATAATAATGTGAGGTGTTAAAGCTACGCACTATTATTATTAGGCGTGTAGCTTATAATAATGTGAGGTGTTAAAGCTACGCACTATTATTATTAGGCGTGTAACTTATCATAATGTGAGGTGTTAAAGCTACGCACTATTATTATTAGCCGTCTAACCTATCATAATGTATGTGAGGTGTTAAAGCTACGCACTATTATTATTAGCCGTGTAACGTATAATAATGTGAGGTGTTAAAGCTACGCACTATTATTACTAGCCGTGTAACTTATCATAATGTGAGGTGTTAAAGCTACGCACTAATATTATTAGCCGTGTAACGTATAATAATGTGAGGTGTTAGACCTACGCACTATTATTATTAGGCGTGTAACTTATCATAATGTGAGATGTTAAAGCTACGCACGATTATTATTAGGCGTGTAACTTGAAGTAATGTGAGGTGTTAGATCTACGCACTATTTTTATTAGGCGTGTAACTTATCATAATGTGAGGTGTTAAATCTACGCACTATTATTATTAGGCGTGTAACCTATAATAATGTGAGGTGTTAAAGCTATGGACTATTATTATTAGCCGTGTAACTTATCATAATGTGAGGTGTTACAGCTACGCACTATTATTATTAGCCGTGTAACTTATCATAATGTGAGGTGTTAAAGCTACGCACTATTATTATTAGCCGTGTAACTTATCGTAATGTGAGGTGTTAAAGCTACGCACTATTATTTTTAGCCGTGTAACGTATAATAATGTGAGGTGTTAAAGCTACGCACTATTATTATTAGCCGTGTAACTTATCGTAATGTGAGGTGTTACAGCTACGCACTATTATTATTAGGCGTGTAACTTATCATAATGTGAGGTGTTAAAGCTACGCACTATTATTATTAGCCGTGTAACTTATCATAATGTGAGGTGTTACAGCTACGCACTATTATTATTAGGCGTGTAGCTTATCATAATGTGAGGTGTTACAGCTACGCACTATTATTATTAGGCGTGTAGCTTATAATAATGTGAGGTGTTAACGCTACGCACTATTATTATTAGCCGTGTAACTTATCGTAATGTGAGGTGTTAAAGCTACGCACTATTATTATTAGCCGTGTAACTTATCATAATGTGAGGTGTTACAGCTACGCACTATTATTATTAGGCGTGTAACTTATCATAATGTGAGGTGTTAAAGCTACGCACTATTATTATTAGCCGTGTAACTTATCATAATGTGAGGTGTTACAGCTACGCACTATTATTATTAGGCGTGTAGCTTATCATAATGTGAGGTGTTACAGCTACGCACTATTATTATTAGGCGTGTAGCTTATAATAATGTGAGGGTTTAACGCTACGCACTATTATTATTAGCCGTGTAACTTATCATAATGTGAGGTGTTACAGCTACGCACTATTATTATTAGGCGTGTAACTTATCATAATGTGAGGTGTTAAAGCTACGCACTATTATTATTAGCCGTGTAACTTATCGTAATGTGAGGTGTTAAAGCTACGCACTATTATTTTTAGCCGTGTAACGTATAATAATGTGAGGTGTTAAAGCTACGCACTATTATTATTAGCCATGTAACGTATAATAATGTGAGGTGTAAAGCTACGCACTATTATTATTAGGCGTGTAGCTTATAATAATGTGAGGTGTTAACGCTACGCACTATTATTATTAGCAGTGTAACGTATAATAATGTGAGGTGTTAAAGCTACGCACTGTTATTATTAGGCGTGTAGCCTATAATAATGTGAGGTGTTAAAGCTACGCACTATTATTATTATGCGTGTAACTTATCATAATGTGAGGTGTTAAAGCTACGCACTATTATAATTAGCCGTGTAACTTATCATAATGTGAGGTGTAAAGCTACGCATTATTATTATTAGGCGTGTAACTTATCATAATTTGACGTGTTAACGCTACGCACTATTATTATTAGGCGAGTAACTTATCATAACGTGGGGTGTTAAAGCTACGCACGATTATTATTAGGCGTGTAATTTGAAGTAATGCTAGGTGTTATACCTACGCACTATTATTATTAGACGTGTAACTTATCATAATGTGAGGTGTTAAAGCTACGCACTATTATTATTAGGCGTGTAACTTATAGTAATCTGAGGTGTTAGACCTACACGCAATTGTTATTGGGCCTGTAACTTATATTAATGTGAGGTGTTAAAGCTACGCACTATTATTATTAGGCGTGTAACTTGAAGTAATGTGAGGTGTTACAGCTGCAAACTATTATTATTAGGCGTGTAACTTATAATAATGTGAGGTGTTAGACCTACACACTATTATTATTAGCCGTGTAACTTATCATAATGTGAGGTGTTAAAGCTACGCACTATTATTATTAGGCGTGTAACTTATCATAATATGAGGTGTTAAAGCTACGCACTATTATTATTAGCCGTGTAACTTATAATAAGGTGAGGTGTTAGACCTACACACTATTATTATTAGGCGTGTAACTTATCATAATGTGAGGTGTTAAAGCTACGCACTATTATTATTAGGCGTGTAACTTAACATAATGTGAGGTGTTAAAGCTACGCACTATTATTATTAGGCGAGTAACTTATCATAATGTGAGGTGTTAAGGCTACGCACTATTATTATTAGGCGTGTAACTAATCATAATGTGAGGTGTTAAATCTACGCACTATTATTATTGGGCGTGTAACTTATAATAATGTGAGGTGTTAGACCTACGTACTATTATTATTAGGCGTGTAACTTATCATAATGTGAGGTGATAAAGCTACGCAAGATTATTATTAGGCGTGTAACTTGAAGTAATGTGAGGTGTTAGATCTACGCACTATTTTTATTAGGCGTGTAACTTATCATAATGTGAGGTGTTAAAGCTACGTACTATTATTATTAGGCGTGTAACGTATAATAATGTGAGGTGTTAAAGCTACGCACTATTATTATTAGGCGTGTAGCTTATAATAATGTGAGGTGTTAAAGCTACGCACTATTATTATTAGGCGTGTAACTTATCATAATGTGAGGTGTTAAAGCTACGCACTATTATTATTAGCCGTCTAACCTATCATAATGTATGTGAGGTGTTAAAGCTACGCACTATTATTATTAGCCGTGTAACGTATAATAATGTGAGGTGTTAAAGCTACGCACTATTATTACTAGCCGTGTAACTTATCATAATGTGAGGTGTTAAAGCTACGCACTAATATTATTAGCCGTGTAACGTATAATAATGTGAGGTGTTAGACCTACGCACTATTATTATTAGGCGTGTAACTTATCATAATGTGAGATGTTAAAGCTACGCACGATTATTATTAGGCGTGTAACTTGAAGTAATGTGAGGTGTTAGATCTACGCACTATTTTTATTAGGCGTGTAACTTATCATAATGTGAGGTGTTAAATCTACGCACTATTATTATTAGGCGTGTAACCTATAATAATGTGAGGTGTTAAAGCTATGGACTATTATTATTAGCCGTGTAACTTATCATAATGTGAGGTGTTACAGCTACGCACTATTATTATTAGCCGTGTAACTTATCATAATGTGAGGTGTTAAAGCTACGCACTATTATTATTAGCCGTGTAACTTATCGTAATGTGAGGTGTTAAAGCTACGCACTATTATTTTTAGCCGTGTAACGTATAATAATGTGAGGTGTTAAAGCTACGCACTATTATTATTAGCCGTGTAACTTATCATAATGTGAGGTGTTAAAGCTACGCACTAATATTATTAGCCGTGTAACGTATAATAATGTGAGGTGTTAAAGCTACGCACTATTATTATTAGGGGTGTAACTTATCATAATGTGAGGTGTTAAAGCTACGCACTATTATTATTAGGCGTGTAGCTTATAATAATGTGAGGTGTTAAAGCTACGCACTATTATTATTAGCCGTGTAACGTATAATAATGTGAGGTGTTAAAGCTACGCACTATTATTATTAGCCGTGTAACGTATAATAATGTTAGGTGTTAAAGCTACTCACTATTATTATTAGCCGTGTATTTATCATAATGTGAGGTGTTAAAGCTACGCACTAATATTATTAGCCGTGTAACGTATAATAATGTGAGGTGTTAAAGCTACGCACTATTATTATTAGGGGTGTAACTTATAGTAATATGAGGTGTTAAAGCTACACACTATTATTATTAGGCGTGTAACTTATAATAATGAGAGGTGTTAAAGCTACGCACTATTATTATTAGGCGTGTAACTTATAGTAATGTGAGGTGTTAAAGCTACACACTATTATTATTAGGCGTGTAACTTATAGTAATGTGAGGTGTTAAAGCTACACACTATTATTATTAGGCGTGTAACTTATAATAATGTGAGGTGTTAAAGCTACGCACTAATGTTATTAGCCGTGTAACGTATAATAATGTGAGGTGTTAAAGCTACGCATTATTATTATTAGCCGTGTAATTTATCATAATGTGAGGTGTTAAAGTTACGCACTCTTATTATTAGCCGTGTAACGTATAATAATGTGAGGTGTTAAAGCTACGCACTATTATTATTAGCCGTGTAACGTATAATAATGTGAGGTGTTAAAGCTACGCACTATTATTATTAGGCGTGTAACTTATAGTAATATGAGGTGTTAAAGCTACACACTATTATTATTAGGCGTGTAACTTATAATAATGTGAGGTGTTAAAGCTACGCATTATTATTATTAGGCGTGTAACTTATAGTAATGTAAGGTGTTAAAGCTACACACTATTAATATTAGGCGTGTAACTTATAGTAATGTGATGTGTTAAAGCTACGCACTATTATTATTAGCCGTGTAACGTATAATAATGTGAGGTGTTAAAGCTACGCACTATTATTATTAGGCGTGTAGCTTATAATATTGTGAGGTGTTAAAGCTACGCACTATTATTATTAGGCGTGTAACTTATCATAATTTGAGGTGGTAAAGCTACGCACTATTATAATTAGCCGTGTAACTTATCATAATGTGAGGTGTTAAAGCTACGCATTATTATTATTAGGCGTGTAACTTATCATAATGTGAGGTGTTAAAGCTACGCACTATTATTATTAGGCGAGTAACTTATCAAAATGTGAGGTGTTAAAGCTACGCACTATTATTATTAGGCGTGTAACTTATAGTAATGTGAGGTGTTAAAGCTACACACTATTATTATTAGGCGTGTAACTTATAGTAATGTGAGGTGTTAAAGCTACACACTATTATTATTAGGCGTGTAACTTATAATAATGTGAGGTGTTAAAGCTACGCACTAATGTTATTAGCCGTGTAACGTATAATAATGTGAGGTGTTAAAGCTACGCACTATTATTATTAGGCGTGTAACTTATAGTAATATGAGGTGTTAAAGCTACACACTATTATTATTAGGCGTGTAACTTATAGTAATGTGAGGTGTTAAAGCTACACACTATTATTATTAGGCGTGTAACTTATAGTAATGTGAGGTGTTAAAGCTACGCACTATTGTTATTAGGCGTGTAACTTATGGTAATGTGAGGTGTTAAAGCTACACACTATTATTATTAGGCGTGTAACGTATAATAATGTGAGGTGTTAAAGCTACGCACTAATATTATTAGCCGTGTAACGTATAAAAATTTGAGGTGTTAAAGCTACGCACTATTATTATTAGGCGTGTAACGTATAATAATGTGAGGTGTTAAAGCTACGCACTATTATTATTAGGCGTGTAGCTTATAGTAATGTGAGGTGTTAAAGCTACGCACTATTATTATTAGGCGTGTAACGTATAATAATGTGAGGTGTTAAAGCTACGCACTATTATTATTAGGCGTGTAACTTATAGTAATGTGAGGTGTTAAAGCTACGCACTATTATTATTAGGCGTGTAACGTATAATAATGTGAGGTGTTATACCTTCGCACTATTATTATTAGCCGTGTAACGTATTAAATGTGAGGTGTTAAAGCTACGCACTATTATTATTAGGCGTATAGCTTATAATAATGTGAGGTGTTAAAGCTACGCACTATTATTATTAGGCGTGTAACGTATAATAATGTGAGGTGTTAAAGCTACGCACTATTATTATTAGGCGTGTAACGTATAATAATTTGAGGTGTTAGACCTTCGCACTATTATTATTAGCCGTGTAACGTGTCATAATGTGAGGTGTTAAAGCTACGCACTATTATTATTAGCCATGTAACGTATAATAATGTGAGGTGTAAAGCTACGCACTATTATTATTAGGCGTGTAGCTTATAATAATGTGAGGTGTTAACGCTACGCACTATTATTATTAGCAGTGTAACGTATAATAATGTGAGGTGTTAAAGCTACGCACTATTATTATTAGGCGTGTAGCCTATAATAATGTGAGGTGTTAAAGCTACGCACTATTATTATTATGCGTGTAACTTATCATAATGTGAGGTGTTAAAGCTACGCACTATTATAATTAGCCGTGTAACTTATCATAATGTGAGGTGTAAAGCTACGCATTATTATTATTAGGCGTGTAACTTATCATAATTTGAGGTGTTAACGCTACGCACTATTATTATTAGGCGAGTAACTTATCATAACGTGAGGTGTTAAAGCTACGCACGATTATTATTAGGCGTGTAATTTGAAGTAATGCTAGGTGTTATACCTACGCACTATTATTATTAGACGTGCAACTTATCATAATGTGAGGTGTTAAAGCTACGCACTATTATTATTAGGCGTGTAACTTATAGTAATCTGAGGTGTTAGACCTACACGCAATTGTTATTGGGCCTGTAACTTATAATAATGTGAGGTGTTAGACCTACACACTATTATTATTAGCCGTGTAACTTATCATAATGTGAGGTGTTAAAGCTACGCACTATTATTATTAGGCGTGTAACTTATCATAATATGAGGTGTTAAAGCTACGCACTATTATTATTAGCCGTGTAACTTATAATAAGGTGAGGTGTTAGACCTACACACTATTATTATTAGGCGTGTAACTTATCATAATGTGAGGTGTTAAAGCTACGCACTATTATTATTAGGCGTGTAACTTAACATAATGTGAGGTGTTAAAGCTACGCACTATTATTATTAGGCGAGTAACTTATCATAATGTGAGGTGTTAAGGCTACGCACTATTATTATTAGGCGTGTAACTTATCATAATGTGAGGTGTTAAATCTACGCACTATTATTATTGGGCGTGTAACTTATAATAATGTGAGGTGTTAGACCTACGCACTATTATTATTAGGCGTGTAACTTATCATAATGTGAGGTGATAAAGCTACGCAAGATTATTATTAGGCGTGTAACTTGAAGTAATGTGAGGAGTTAGATCTACGCACTATTTTTATTAGGCGTGTAACTTATCATAATGTGAGGTGTTAAAGCTACGCACTATTATTTTTAGCCGTGTAACGTATAATAATGTGAGGTGTTAAAGCTACGCACTATTATTATTAGCCGTGTAACTTATCATAATGTGAGGTGTTAAAGCTACGCACTAATATTATTAGCCGTGTAACGTATAATAATGTGAGGTGTTAAAGCTACGCACTATTATTATTAGGGGTGTAACTTATAGTAATATGAGGTGTTAAAGCTACGCACTATTATTATTAGCCGTGTAACGTATAATAATGTGAGGTGTTAAAGCTACGCACTATTATTATTAGACGTGTAACTTATCATAATGTGAGGTGTTAAAGCTACGCACTAATATTATTAGCCGTGTAACGTATAATAATGTGAGGTGTTAAAGCTATGCACTATTATTATTAGGGGTGTAACTCATAGTAATATGAGGTGTTAAAGCTACACACTATTATTATTAGGCGTGTAACTTATAATAATGTGAGGTGTTAAAGCTACGCACTATTATTATTAGGCGTGTAACTTATAGTAATGTGAGGTGTTAAAGCTACGCACTATTATTATTAGGCGTGTAGCTTATAATAATGTGAGGTGTTAAAGCTACGCACTATTATTATTAGCCGTGTAACGTATAATAATGTGAGGTGTTAAAGCTACGCACTATTATTATTAGCCGTGTAACGTATAATAATGTTAGGTGTTAAAGCTACTCACTATTATTATTAGCCGTGTATTTATCATAATGTGAGGTGTTAAAGCTACGCACTAATATTATTAGCCGTGTAACGTATAATAATGTGAGGTGTTAAAGCTACGCACTATTATTATTAGGGGTGTAACTTATAGTAATATGAGGTGTTAAAGCTACACACTATTATTATTAGGCGTGTAACTTATAATAATGAGAGGTGTTAAAGCTACGCACTATTATTATTAGGCGTGTAACTTATAGTAATGTGAGGTGTTAAAGCTACACACTATTATTATTAGGCGTGTAACTTATAGTAATGTGAGGTGTTAAAGCTACACACTATTATTATTAGGCGTGTAACTTATAATAATGTGAGGTGTTAAAGCTACGCACTAATGTTATTAGCCGTGTAACGTATAATAATGTGAGGTGTTAAAGCTACGCATTTTTATTATTAGCCGTGTAATTTATCATAATGTGAGGTGTTAAAGTTACGCACTCTTATTATTAGCCGTGTAACGTATAATAATGTGAGGTGTTAAAGCTACGCACTATTATTATTAGCCGTGTAACGTATAATAATGTGAGGTGTTAAAGCTACGCACTATTATTATTAGGCGTGTAACTTATAGTAATATGAGGTGTTAAAGCTACACACTATTATTATTAGGCGTGTAACTTATAATAATGTGAGGTGTTAAAGCTACGCATTATTATTATTAGGCGTGTAACTTATAGTAATGTAAGGTGTTAAAGCTACACACTATTAATATTAGGCGTGTAACTTATAGTAATGTGATGTGTTAAAGCTACGCACTATTATTATTAGCCGTGTAACGTATAATAATGTGAGGTGTTAAAGCTACGCACTATTATTATTAGGCGTGTAGCTTATAATATTGTGAGGTGTTAAAGCTACGCACTATTATTATTAGGCGTGTAACTTATCATAATTTGAGGTGGTAAAGCTACGCACTATTATAATTAGCCGTGTAACTTATCATAATGTGAGGTGTTAAAGCTACGCATTATTATTATTAGGCGTGTAACTTATCATAATGTGAGGTGTTAAAGCTACGCACTATTATTATTAGGCGAGTAACTTATCAAAATGTGAGGTGTTAAAGCTACGCACTATTATTATTAGGCGTGTAACTTATAGTAATGTGAGGTGTTAAAGCTACACACTATTATTATTAGGCGTGTAACTTATAGTAATGTGAGGTGTTAAAGCTACACACTATTATTATTAGGCGTGTAACTTATAATAATGTGAGGTGTTAAAGCTACGCACTAATGTTATTAGCCGTGTAACGTATAATAATGTGAGGTGTTAAAGCTACGCACTATTATTATTAGGCGTGTAACTTATAGTAATATGAGGTGTTAAAGCTACACACTATTATTATTAGGCGTGTAACTTATAGTAATGTGAGGTGTTAAAGCTACACACTATTATTATTAGGCGTGTAACTTATAGTAATGTGAGGTGTTAAAGCTACGCACTATTGTTATTAGGCGTGTAACTTATGGTAATGTGAGGTGTTAAAGCTACACACTATTATTATTAGGCGTGTAACGTATAATAATGTGAGGTGTTAAAGCTACGCACTAATATTATTAGCCGTGTAACGTATAAAAATTTGAGGTGTTAAAGCTACGCACTATTATTATTAGGCGTGTAACGTATAATAATGTGAGGTGTTAAAGCTACGCACTATTATTATTAGGCGTGTAGCTTATAGTAATGTGAGGTGTTAAAGCTACGCACTATTATTATTAGGCGTGTAACGTATAATAATGTGAGGTGTTAAAGCTACGCACTATTATTATTAGGCGTGTAACTTATAGTAATGTGAGGTGTTAAAGCTACGCACTATTATTATTAGGCGTGTAACGTATAATAATGTGAGGTGTTATACCTTCGCACTATTATTATTAGCCGTGTAACGTATTAAATGTGAGGTGTTAAAGCTACGCACTATTATTATTAGGCGTATAGCTTATAATAATGTGAGGTGTTAAAGCTACGCACTATTATTATTAGGCGTGTAACGTATAATAATGTGAGGTGTTAAAGCTACGCACTATTATTATTAGGCGTGTAACGTATAATAATTTGAGGTGTTAGACCTTCGCACTATTATTATTAGCCGTGTAACGTGTCATAATGTGAGGTGTTAAAGCTACGCACTATTATTATTAGCCATGTAACGTATAATAATGTGAGGTGTAAAGCTACGCACTATTATTATTAGGCGTGTAGCTTATAATAATGTGAGGTGTTAACGCTACGCACTATTATTATTAGCAGTGTAACGTATAATAATGTGAGGTGTTAAAGCTACGCACTATTATTATTAGGCGTGTAGCCTATAATAATGTGAGGTGTTAAAGCTACGCACTATTATTATTATGCGTGTAACTTATCATAATGTGAGGTGTTAAAGCTACGCACTATTATAATTAGCCGTGTAACTTATCATAATGTGAGGTGTAAAGCTACGCATTATTATTATTAGGCGTGTAACTTATCATAATTTGAGGTGTTAACGCTACGCACTATTATTATTAGGCGAGTAACTTATCATAACGTGAGGTGTTAAAGCTACGCACGATTATTATTAGGCGTGTAATTTGAAGTAATGCTAGGTGTTATACCTACGCACTATTATTATTAGACGTGCAACTTATCATAATGTGAGGTGTTAAAGCTACGCACTATTATTATTAGGCGTGTAACTTATAGTAATCTGAGGTGTTAGACCTACACACTATTATTATTAGCCGTGTAACTTATCATAATGTGAGGTGTTAAAGCTACGCACTATTATTATTAGGCGTGTAACTTATCATAATATGAGGTGTTAAAGCTACGCACTATTATTATTAGCCGTGTAACTTATAATAAGGTGAGGTGTTAGACCTACACACTATTATTATTAGGCGTGTAACTTATCATAATGTGAGGTGTTAAAGCTACGCACTATTATTATTAGGCGTGTAACTTAACATAATGTGAGGTGTTAAAGCTACGCACTATTATTATTAGGCGAGTAACTTATCATAATGTGAGGTGTTAAGGCTACGCACTATTATTATTAGGCGTGTAACTTATCATAATGTGAGGTGTTAAATCTACGCACTATTATTATTGGGCGTGTAACTTATAATAATGTGAGGTGTTAGACCTACGCACTATTATTATTAGGCGTGTAACTTATCATAATGTGAGGTGATAAAGCTACGCAAGATTATTATTAGGCGTGTAACTTGAAGTAATGTGAGGAGTTAGATCTACGCACTATTTTTATTAGGCGTGTAACTTATCATAATGTGAGGTGTTAAAGCTACGCACTATTATTATTAGGCGTGTAACGTATAATAATGTGAGGTGTTAAAGCTACGCACTATTATTATTAGGCGTGTAACTTATCATAACGTGAGGTGTTAAAGCTACGCACTATTATTATTAGCCGTCTAACCTATCATAATGTATGTGAGGTGTTAAAGCTACGCACTATTATTATTAGCCGTGTAACGTATAATAATGTGAGGTGTTAAAGCTACGCACTATTATTACTAGCCGTGTAACTTATCATAATGTGAGGTGTTAAAGCTACGCACTAATATTATTAGCCGTGTAACGTATAATAATGTGAGGTGTTAAAGCTAGGCACTATTATTATTAGGCGTGTAACTTATAGTAATATGAGGTGTTGAAGCTACACACTATTATTATTAACCGTGTAACGTATAATAATGTGAGGTGTTAAAGCTACGCACTATTATTATTAGGCGTGTAGCTTATAATAATATGAGGTGTAAAGCTACGCAATATTATTATTAGGCGTGTAACGTATAATAATGTGAGGTGTTAAAGCTACGCACTAATATTATTAACCGTGTAACGTATAATAATGTGAGGTGTTAAAGCTACGCACTATTATTATTAGGCGTGTAACTTATAGTAATGTGAGGTGTTAAAGCTACGCACTATTATTATTAGGCGTGTAACGTATAGTAATGTGAGGTGTTAGACCTACGCACTATTATTATTAGCCGTGTAACGTATAATAATGTGAGGTGTTAAAGCTACGCACTATTATTATTAGGCGTGTAACATATAGTAAAGTGAGGTGTTAAAGCTACACACTATTATTATTAGGCGTGTAACTTATAGTAATGTGATTTGTTAAAGCTACGCACTATTATTATTGGGCGTGTAACTTATGGTAATGTGAGGTGTTAAAGCAACACACTATTATTATTAGGCGTGTAACGTATAATAATGTGAGGTGTTAAAGCTACGCACTATTATTATTAGGCGTGTAACGTATAATAATGTGAGGTGTTAAAGCTACGCACTATTATTATTAGGCGTGTAGCTTATAGTAATGTGAGGTGTTAAAGCTACGCACTATTATTATTAGGCGTGTAACGTATAATAATGTGAGGTGTTAAAGCTACGCACTATTATTATTAGGCGTGTAACTTATAGTAATGTGAGGTGTTAAAGCTACGCACTATTATTATTAGGCGTGTAACGTATAATAATGTGAGGTGTTAGACCTACGCACTATTATTATTAGCCGTGTAACGTATTAAATGTGAGGTGTTAAAGCTACGCACTATTATTATTAGGCGTATAGCTTATAATAATGTGAGGTGTTAAAGCTACGCACTATTATTGTTAGGCGTGTAACGTATAATAATGTGAGGTGTTAAAGCTACGCAATATTATTATTAGGCGTGTAACGTATCATAATGTGAGGTGTTAAAGCTACGCACTATTATTATTAGCCGTGTAACGTATAATAATGTAAGGTGTAAAGCTACGCACTATTATTATTAGGCGTGTAGCTTATAATAATGTGAGGTGTTAAAGCTACGCACTATTATTATTAGCCGTGTAACGTATAATAATGTGAGGTGTTAAAGCTACGCACTAATATTATTAACCGTGTAACGTATAATAATGTGAGGTGTTAAAGCTACGCACTATTATTATTAGGCGTGTAACTTATAGTAATGTGAGGTGTTAAAGCTACGCACTATTATTATTAGGCGTGTAACGTATAATAATGTGAGGTGTTAGACCTACGCACTATTATTATTAGCCGTGTAACGTATAATAATGTGAGGTGTTAAAGCTACGCACTATTATTATTAGGCGTGTAACATATAGTAAAGTGAGGTGTTAAAGCTACACACTATTATTATTAGGCGTGTAACTTATAGTAATGTGATTTGTTAAAGCTACGCACTATTATTATTAGGCGTGTAACTTATGGTAATGTGAGGTGTTAAAGCAACACACTATTATTATTAGGCGTGTAACGTATAATAATGTGAGGTGTTAAAGATACGCACTATTATTATTAGGCGTGTAACGTATAATAATGTGAGGTGTTAAAGCTACGCACTATTATTATTAGGCGTGTAGCTTATAGTAATGTGAGGTGTTAAAGCTACGCACTATTATTATTAGGCGTGTAACGTATAATAATGTGAAGTGTTAAAGCTACGCACTATTATTATTAGGCGTGTAACTTATAGTAATGTGAGGTGTTAAAGCTACGCACTATTATTATTAGGAGTATAGCTTATAATAATGTGAGGTGTTAAAGCTACGCACTATTATTGTTAGGCGTGTAACGTATAATAATGTGAGGTGTTAAAGCTACGCACTATTATTATTAGGCGTGTAACGTATCATAATGTGAGGTGTTAAAGCTACGCACTATTATTATTAGCCGTGTAACGTATAATAATGTAAGGTGTAAAGCTACGCACTATTATTATTAGGCGTGTAGCTTATAATAATGTGAGGTGTTAAAGCTACGCACTATTATTATTAGCCGTGTAACGTATAATAATGTGAGGTGTTAAAGCTACGCACTATTATTATTAGGCGTGTAGCTTATAATAATGTGAGGTGTTAAAGCAACGCACTATTATTATTAGGCGTGTAACTTATAATAATGTGAGGTGTTAAAGCTACGCACTATTATTATTAGGCGAGTAACTTATCATAATGTGAGGTGTTAAAGCTACGCACTATTATAATTAGGCGTGTAACTTACAGTAATGTGAGGTGTTAAAGCTACACACTATTATTATTAGGCGTGTAACTTATCATAATGTGAGGTGTTAAAGCTACGCACTATTATTATTAGGCGAGTAACTTATCATAATGTGAGGTGTTAAAGCTACGCACTATTATAATTAGGCGTGTAACTTATAGTAATGTGAGGTGTTAAAGCTACACACTATTATTATTAGGCGTGTAACTTATAGTAATGTGAGGTGTTAAAGCTACACACTATTACTATTAGGCGTGTAACTAATAATAATGAAGGGTGTTAAAGCTACGCACTAATGTTATTAGCCGTGTAACGTATAATAAAGTGAGGTGTTAAAGCTACGCACTATTATTATTAGCCGTGTAACGTATAATAATGTGAGGTGTTAAAGCTACGCACTATTATTATTACGCGTGTAACTTATAGTAATATGAGGTGTTAAAGCTACACACTATTATTATTAGGCATGTAACTTATAATAATGTGAGGTGTTAAAGCTACGCACTATTATTATTAGGCGTGTAACTTATAGTAATGTGAGGTGTTAAAGCTACACACTATTATTATTAGGCGTGTAACTTATAGTAATGTGAGGTGTTAAAGCTACGCACTATTGTTATTAGGCGTGTAACTTATGGTAATGTGAGGTGTTAAAGCTACACACTATTATTATTAGGCGTGTAACGTATAATAATGTGAGGTGTTAAAGCTACGCACTAATATTATTAGCCGTGTAACGTATAGTAATGTGAGGTGTTAAAGCTACGCACTATTATTATTAGGCGTGTAACGTATAATAATGTGAGGTGTTAAAGCTACGCACTATTATTATTAGGCGTGTAGCTTATAGTAATGTGAGGTGTTAAAGCTACGCACTATTATTATTAGGCGTGTAACGTATAATAATGTGAGGTGTTAAAGCTACGCACTATTATTATTAGGCGTGTAACTTATAGTAATGTGAGGTGTTAAAGCTACACACTATTATTATTAGGCGTGTAACGTATTATAATGTGAGGTGTTAGACCTTCGCACTATTATTATTAGCCGTGTAACGTATTAAATGTGAGGTGTTAAAGCTACGCACTATTATTATTAGGCGTATAGCTTATAATAATGTGAGGTGTTAAAGCTACGCACTAATATTATTAGCCGTGTAACGTATAGTAATGTGAGGTGTTAAAGCTACGCACTATTATTATTAGGCGTGTAACGTATTATAATGTGAGGTGTTAGACCTTCGCACTATTATTATTAGCCGTGTAACGTATTAAATGTGAGGTGTTAAAGCTACGCACTATTATTATTAGGCGTATAGCTTATAATAATGTGAGGTGTTAAAGCTACGCACTAATATTATTAGCCGTGTAACGTATAGTAATGTGAGGTGTTAAAGCTACGCACTATTATTATTAGGCGTGTAACGTATTATAATGTGAGGTGTTAGACCTTCGCACTATTATTATTAGCCGTGTAACGTATTAAATGTGAGGTGTTAAAGCTACGCACTATTATTATTAGGCGTGTAACGTATTATAATGTGAGGTGTTAGACCTTCGCACTATTATTATTAGCCGTGTAACGTATTAAATGTGAGGTGTTAAAGCTACGCACTATTATTATTAGGCGTATAGCTTATAATAATGTGAGGTGTTAAAGCTACGCACTAATATTATTAGCCGTGTAACGTATAGTAATGTGAGGTGTTAAAGCTACGCACTATTATTATTAGGCGTGTAACTTAACATAATGTGAGGTGTTAAAGCTACGCACTATTATTATTAGGCGAGTAACTTATCATAATGTGAGGTGTTAAGGCTACGCACTATTATTATTGGGCGTGTAACTTATAATAATGTGAGGTGTTAGACCTACGCACTATTATTATTAGGCGTGTAACTTATCATAATGTGAGGTGATAAAGCTACGCAAGATTATTATTAGGCGTGTAACTTGAAGTAATGTGAGGAGTTAGATCTACGCACTATTTTTATTAGGCGTGTAACTTATCATAATGTGAGGTGTTAAAGCTACGCACTATTATTATTAGGCGTGTAACGTATAATAATGTGAGGTGTTAAAGCTACGCACTATTATTATTAGGCGTGTAACTTATCATAACGTGAGGTGTTAAAGCTACGCACTATTATTATTAGCCGTCTAACCTATCATAATGTATGTGAGGTGTTAAAGCTACGCACTATTATTATTAGCCGTGTAACGTATAATAATGTGAGGTGTTAAAGCTACGCACTATTATTACTAGCCGTGTAACTTATCATAATGTGAGGTGTTAAATCTACGCACTATTATTATTGGGCGTGTAACTTATAATATTGTGAGGTGTTAGACCTACGCACTATTATTATTAGGCGTGTAACTTATCATAATGTGAGGTGATAAAGCTACGCAAGATTATTATTAGGCGTGTAACTTGAAGTAATGTGAGGAGTTAGATCTACGCACTATTTTTATTAGGCGTGTAACTTATCATAATGTGAGGTGTTAAAGCTACGCACTATTATTATTAGGCGTGTAACGTATAATAATGTGAGGTGTTAAAGCTACGCACTATTATTATTAGGCGTGTAACTTATCATAACGTGAGGTGTTAAAGCTACGCACTATTATTATTAGCCGTCTAACCTATCATAATGTATGTGAGGTGTTAAAGCTACGCACTATTATTATTAGCCGTGTAACGTATAATAATGTGAGGTGTTAAAGCTACGCACTATTATTACTAGCCGTGTAACTTATCATAATGTGAGGTGTTAAAGCTACGCACTAATATTATTAGCCGTGTAACGTATAATAATGTGAGGTGTTAAAGCTAGGCACTATTATTATTAGGCGTGTAACTTATAGTAATATGAGGTGTTGAAGCTACACACTATTATTATTAACCGTGTAACGTATAATAATGTGAGGTGTTAAAGCTACGCACTATTATTATTAGGCGTGTAGCTTATAATAATATGAGGTGTAAAGCTACGCAATATTATTATTAGGCGTGTAACGTATAATAATGTGAGGTGTTAAAGCTACGCACTAATATTATTAACCGTGTAACGTATAATAATGTGAGGTGTTAAAGCTACGCACTATTATTATTAGGCGTGTAACTTATAGTAATGTGAGGTGTTAAAGCTACGCACTATTATTATTAGGCGTGTAACGTATAATAATGTGAGGTGTTAGACCTACGCACTATTATTATTAGCCGTGTAACGTATAATAATGTGAGGTGTTAAAGCTACGCACTATTATTATTAGGCGTGTAACATATAGTAAAGTGAGGTGTTAAAGCTACACACTATTATTATTAGGCGTGTAACTTATAGTAATGTGATTTGTTAAAGCTACGCACTATTATTATTAGGCGTGTAACTTATGGTAATGTGAGGTGTTAAAGCAACACACTATTATTATTAGGCGTGTAACGTATAATAATGTGAGGTGTTAAAGCTACGCACTATTATTATTAGGCGTGTAACGTATAATAATGTGAGGTGTTAAAGCTACGCACTATTATTATTAGGCGTGTAGCTTATAGTAATGTGAGGTGTTAAAGCTACGCACTATTATTATTAGGCGTGTAACGTATAATAATGTGAGGTGTTAAAGCTACGCACTATTATTATTAGGCGTGTAACTTATAGTAATGTGAGGTGTTAAAGCTACGCACTATTATTATTAGGCGTGTAACGTATAATAATGTGAGGTGTTAGACCTACGCACTATTATTATTAGCCGTGTAACGTATTAAATGTGAGGTGTTAAAGCTACGCACTATTATTATTAGGCGTATAGCTTATAATAATGTGAGGTGTTAAAGCTACGCACTATTATTGTTAGGCGTGTAACGTATAATAATGTGAGGTGTTAAAGCTACGCAATATTATTATTAGGCGTGTAACGTATCATAATGTGAGGTGTTAAAGCTACGCACTATTATTATTAGCCGTGTAACGTATAATAATGTAAGGTGTAAAGCTACGCACTATTATTATTAGGCGTGTAGCTTATAATAATGTGAGGTGTTAAAGCTACGCACTATTATTATTAGCCGTGTAACGTATAATAATGTGAGGTGTTAAAGCTACGCACTAATATTATTAACCGTGTAACGTATAATAATCTGAGGTGTTAAAGCTACGCACTATTATTATTAGGCGTGTAACTTATAGTAATGTGAGGTGTTAAAGCTACGCACTATTATTATTAGGCGTGTAACGTATAATAATGTGAGGTGTTAGACCTACGCACTATTATTATTAGCCGTGTAACGTATAATAATGTGAGGTGTTAAAGCTACGCACTATTATTATTAGGCGTGTAACATATAGTAAAGTGAGGTGTTAAAGCTACACACTATTATTATTAGGCGTGTAACTTATAGTAATGTGATTTGTTAAAGCTACGCACTATTATTATTAGGCGTGTAACTTATGGTAATGTGAGGTGTTAAAGCAACACACTATTATTATTAGGCGTGTAACGTATAATAATGTGAGGTGTTAAAGATACGCACTATTATTATTAGGCGTGTAACGTATAATAATGTGAGGTGTTAAAGCTACGCACTATTATTATTAGGCGTGTAGCTTATAGTAATGTGAGGTGTTAAAGCTACGCACTATTATTATTAGGCGTGTAACGTATAATAATGTGAGGTGTTAAAGCTACGCACTATTATTATTAGGCGTGTAACTTATAGTAATGTGAGGTGTTAAAGCTACGCACTATTATTATTAGGCGTGTAACGTATAATAATGTGAGGTGTTAGACCTACGCACTATTATTATTAGCCGTGTAACGTATTAAATGTGAGGTGTTAAAGCTACGCACTATTATTATTAGGCGTATAGCTTATAATAATGTGAGGTGTTAAAGCTACGCACTATTATTGTTAGGCGTGTAACGTATAATAATGTGAGGTGTTAAAGCTACGCACTATTATTATTAGGCGTGTAACGTATCATAATGTGAGGTGTTAAAGCTACGCACTATTATTATTAGCCGTGTAACGTATAATAATGTAAGGTGTAAAGCTACGCACTATTATTATTAGGCGTGTAGCTTATAATAATGTGAGGTGTTAAAGCTACGCACTATTATTATTAGCCGTGTAACGTATAATAATGTGAGGTGTTAAAGCTACGCACTATTATTATTAGGCGTGTAGCTTATAATAATGTGAGGTGTTAAAGCAACGCACTATTATTATTAGGCGTGTAACTTATAATAATGTGAGGTGTTAAAGCTACGCACTATTATTATTAGGCGAGTAACTTATCATAATGTGAGGTGTTAAAGCTACGCACTATTATAATTAGGCGTGTAACTTACAGTAATGTGAGGTGTTAAAGCTACACACTATTATTATTAGGCGTGTAACTTATCATAATGTGAGGTGTTAAAGCTACGCACTATTATTATTAGGCGAGTAACTTATCATAATGTGAGGTGTTAAAGCTACGCACTATTATAATTAGGCGTGTAACTTATAGTAATGTGAGGTGTTAAAGCTACACACTATTATTATTAGGCGTGTAACTTATAGTAATGTGAGGTGTTAAAGCTACACACTATTACTATTAGGCGTGTAACTAATAATAATGTGAGGTGTTAAAGCTACGCACTAATGTTATTAGCCGTGTAACGTATAATAAAGTGAGGTGTTAAAGCTACGCACTATTATTATTAGCCGTGTAACGTATAATAATGTGAGGTGTTAAAGCTACGCACTATTATTATTACGCGTGTAACTTATAGTAATATGAGGTGTTAAAGCTACACACTATTATTATTAGGCATGTAACTTATAATAATGTGAGGTGTTAAAGCTACGCACTATTATTATTAGGCGTGTAACTTATAGTGATGTGAGGTGTTAAAGCTACACACTATTATTATTAGGCGTGTAACTTATAGTAATGTGAGGTGTTAAAGCTACGCACTATTGTTATTAGGCGTGTAACTTATGGTAATGTGAGGTGTTAAAGCTACACACTATTATTATTAGGCGTGTAACGTATAATAATGTGAGGTGTTAAAGCTACGCACTAATATTATTAGCCGTGTAACGTATAGTAATGTGAGGTGTTAAAGCTACGCACTATTATTATTAGGCGTGTAACGTATAATAATGTGAGGTGTTAAAGCTACGCACTATTATTATTAGGCGTGTAGCTTATAGTAATGTGAGGTGTTAAAGCTACGCACTATTATTATTAGGCGTGTAACGTATAATAATGTGAGGTGTTAAAGCTACGCACTATTATTATTAGGCGTGTAACTTATAGTAATGTGAGGTGTTAAAGCTACACACTATTATTATTAGGCGTGTAACGTATAATAATGTGAGGTGTTAGACCTTCGCACTATTATTATTAGCCGTGTAACGTATTAAATGTGAGGTGTTAAAGCTACGCACTATTATTATTAGGCGTATAGCTTATAATAATGTGAGGTGTTAAAGCTACGCACTAATATTATTAGCCGTGTAACGTATAGTAATGTGAGGTGTTAAAGCTACGCACTATTATTATTAGGCGTGTAACGTATAATAATGTGAGGTGTTAAAGCTACGCACTATTATTATTAGGCGTGTAGCTTATAGTAATGTGAGGTGTTAAAGCTACGCACTATTATTATTAGGCGTGTAGCTTATAATAATGTGAGGTGTTAAAGCTACGCACTATTATTATTAGCCGTGTAACGTATAATAATGTGAAGTGTTAAAGCTACGCACTATTATTATTAGGCATGTAGCCTATAATAATGTGAGGTGTTAAAGCTACGCACTATTATTATTATGCGTGTAACTTATCATAATGTGAGGTGTTAAAGCTACGCACTATTATAATTAGCCGTGTAACTTATCATATTGTGAGGTGTTAAAGCTACGCATTATTATTATTAGGCGTGTAACTTATCATAATGTGAGGTGTTAAAGCTACGCACTATTATTATTAGGCGTGTAACTTATAGTAATGTGAGGTGTTAAAGCTACACACTATTATTATTAGGCGTATAGCTTATAATAATGTGAGGTGTTAAAGCTACGCACTAATATTATTAGGCGTGTAACGTATAATAATGTGAGGTGTTAAAGCTACGCACTATTATTATTAGCCGTGTAACGTATAATAATGTGAGGTGTAAAGCTACGCACTATTATTATTAGGCGTGTAGCTTATAATAATGTGAGGTGTTAAAGCTACGCACTATTATTATTAGCCGTGTAACGTATAATAATGTGAAGTGTTAAAGCTACGCACTATTATTATTAGGCATGTAGCCTATAATAATGTGAGGTGTTAAAGCTACGCACTATTATTATTATGCGTGTAACTTATCATAATGTGAGGTGTTAAAGCTACGCACTATTATAATTAGCCGTGTAACTTATCATATTGTGAGGTGTTAAAGCTACGCATTATTATTATTAGGCGTGTAACTTATCATAATGTGAGGTGTTAAAGCTACGCACTATTATTATTAGGCGAGTAACTTATCATAATGTGAGGTGTTAAAGCTACGCACTATTATTATTAGGCGTGTAACTTATCATAATTTGAGGTGTTAAAGCTACGCACTATTATTATTAGGCGTGTAACTAATAATAATGTGAGATGTTAGACCTACGCACTATTATTATTAGGCGTGTAACTTATCATAATGTGAGGTGTTAAAGCTACGCACGATTATTATTAGGCGTGTAACTTGAAGTAATGCTAGGTGTTATACCTACGCACTATTATTATTAGACGTGTAACTTATCATAATTTGAGGTGTTAAAGCTACGCACTATTATTATTAGGCGTGTAACTAATAATAATGTGAGATGTTAGACCTACGCACTATTATTATTAGGCGTGTAACTTATCATAATGTGAGGTGTTAAAGCTACGCACTATTATTATTAGGCGTGTAACTTATAGTAATGTGAGGTGTTAAAGCTACACACTATTATTATTAGGCGTGTAACGTATAATAATGTGAGGTGTTAGACCTTCGCACTATTATTATTAGCCGTGTAACGTATTAAATGTGAGGTGTTAAAGCTACGCACTATTATTATTAGGCGTATAGCTTATAATAATGTGAGGTGTTAAAGCTACGCACTATTATTATTAGGCGTGTAACGTATAATAATGTGAGGTGTTAAAGCTACGAACTATTATTATTAGGCGTGTAACGTATCATAATGTGAGGTGTTAAAGCTACGCACTATTATTATTAGCCGTGTAACGTATAATAATGTGAGGTGTAAAGCTACGCACTATTATTATTAGGCGTGTAGCTTATAATAATGTGAGGTGTTAAAGCTACGCAATATTATTATTAGCCGTGTAACGTATAATAATGTGAGGTGTTAAAGCTACGCACTATTATTATTAGGCGTGTAGCCTATAATAATGTGAGGTGTTAAAGCTACGCACTATTATTATTATGCGTGTAACTTATCATAATGTGAGGTGTTAAAGCAACGCACTATTATTATTAGGCGTGTAACTTATAATAATGTGAGGTGTTAAAGCTACGCACTATTATTATTAGGCGAGTAACTTATCATAATGTGAGGTGTTAAAGCTACGCACTATTATAATTAGGCGTGTAACTTACAGTAATGTGAGGTGTTAAAGCTACACACTATTATTATTAGGCGTGTAACTTATCATAATGTGAGGTGTTAAAGCTACGCACTATTATTATTAGGCGAGTAACTTATCATAATGTGAGGTGTTAAAGCTAAGCACTATTATAATTAGGCGTGTAACTTATAGTAATGTGAGGTGTTAAAGCTACACACTATTATTATTAGGCGTGTAACTTATAGTAATGTGAGGTGTTAAAGCTACACACTATTACTATTAGGCGTGTAACTAATAATAATGTGAGGTGTTAAAGCTACGCACTAATGTTATTAGCCGTGTAACGTATAATAAAGTGAGGTGTTAAAGCTACGCACTATTATTATTAGCCGTGTAACGTATAATAATGTGAGGTGTTAAAGCTACGCACTATTATTATTACGCGTGTAACTTATAGTAATATGAGGTGTTAAAGCTACACACTATTATTATTAGGCATGTAACTTATAATAATGTGAGGTGTTAAAGCTACGCACTATTATTATTAGGCGTGTAACTTATAGTAATGTGAGGTGTTAAAGCTACACACTATTATTATTAGGCGTGTAACTTATAGTAATGTGAGGTGTTAAAGCTACGCACTATTGTTATTAGGCGTGTAACTTATGGTAATGTGAGGTGTTAAAGCTACACACTATTATTATTAGGCGTGTAACGTATAATAATGTGAGGTGTTAAAGCTACGCACTAATATTATTAGCCGTGTAACGTATAGTAATGTGAGGTGTTAAAGCTACGCACTATTATTATTAGGCGTGTAACGTATAATAATGTGAGGTGTTAAAGCTACGCACTATTATTATTAAGCGTGTAGCTTATAGTAATGTGAGGTGTTAAAGCTACGCACTATTATTATTAGGCGTGTAACGTATAATAATGTGAGGTGTTAAAGCTACGCACTATTATTATTAGGCGTGTAACTTATAGTAATGTGAGGTGTTAAAGCTACACACTATTATTATTAGGCGTGTAACGTATTATAATGTGAGGTGTTAGACCTTCGCACTATTATTATTAGCCGTGTAACGTATAGTAATGTGAGGTGTTAAAGCTACGCAGTATTATTATTAGCCGTGTAACGTATAGTAATGTGAGGTGTTAAAGCTACGCACTATTATTATTAGGCGTGTAACGTATTATAATGTGAGGTGTTAGACCTTCGCACTATTATTATTAGGCGTGTAACGTATAATAATGTGAGGTGTTAAAGCTACGCACTATTATTATTAGCCGTGTAACGTATAGTAATGTGAGGTGTTAAAGCTACGCACTATTATTATTAGGCGTGTAACGTATTATAATGTGAGGTGTTAGACCTTCGCACTATTATTATTAGCCGTGTAACGTATTAAATGTGAGGTGTTAAAGCTACGCACTATTATTATTAGGCGTATAGCTTATAATAATGTGAGGTGTTAAAGCTACGCACTAATATTATTAGCCGTGTAACGTATAGTAATGTGAGGTGTTAAAGCTACGCACTATTATTATTAGGCGTGTAACGTATAATAATGTGAGGTGTTAAAGCTACGCACTATTATTATTAGGCGTGTAGCTTATAGTAATGTGAGGTGTTAAAGCTACGCACTATTATTATTAGGCGTGTAACTTATAGTAATGTGAGGTGTTAAAGCTACACACTATTATTATTAGGCGTGTAACGTATAATAATGTGAGGTGTTAGACCTTCGCACTATTATTATTAGCCGTGTAACGTATTAAATGTGAGGTGTTAAAGCTACGCACTATTATTATTAGGCGTATAGCTTATAATAATGTGAGGTGTTAAAGCTACGCACTATTATTATTAGTCGTGTAACGTATAATAATGTGAGGTGTTAAAGCTACGCACTATTATTATTAGGCGTGTAACGTATCATAATGTGAGGTGTTAAAGCTACGCACTATTATTATTAGCCGTGTAACGTATAATAATGTGAGGTGTAAAGCTACGCACTATTATTATTAGGCGTGTAGCTTATAATATTGTGAGGTGTTAAAGCTACGCACTATTATTATTAGCCGTGTATCGTATAATAATGTGAGATGTTAAAGCTACGCACTATTATTATTAGGCGTGTAGCCTATAATAATGTGAGGTGTTGAAGCTACGCACTATTATTATTATGCGTGTGACTTATCATAATGTGAGGTGTTAAAGCTACGAACTATTATAATTAGCCGTGTAACTTATCATAATGTGAGGTGTTAAAGCTACGCATTATTATTATTAGGCGTGTAACTTATCATAATGAGAGGTGTTAAAGCTACGCACTATTATTATTAGGCGAGTAACTTATCATAATGTGAGGTGTTAAAGCTACGCACTATTATTATTAGGCGTGTAACTTATCATAATTTGAGGTGTTAAAGCTACGCACTATTATTATTAGGCGTGTAACTAATAATAATGTGAGATGTTAGACCTACGCACTATTATTATTAGGCGTGTAACTTATCATAATGTGAGGTGTTAAAGCTACGCACTATTATTATTAGGCGTGTAACTTATAGTAATGTGAGGTGTTAAAGCTACACACTATTATTATTAGGCGTATAGCTTATAATAATGTGAGGTGTTAAAGCTACGCACTAATATTATTAGGCGTGTAACGTATAATAATGTGAGGTGTTAAAGCTACGCACTATTATTATTAGGCATGTAGCCTATAATAATGTGAGGTGTTAAAGCTACGCACTATTATTATTATGCGTGTAACTTATCATAATGTGAGGTGTTAAAGCTACGCACTATTATAATTAGCCGTGTAACTTATCATATTGTGAGGTGTTAAAGCTACGCATTATTATTATTAGGCGTGTAACTTATCATAATGTGAGGTGTTAAAGCTACGCACTATTATTATTAGGCGAGTAACTTATCATAATGTGAGGTGTTAAAGCTACGCACTATTATTATTAGGCGTGTAACTTATCATAATTTGAGGTGTTAAAGCTACGCACTATTATTATTAGGCGTGTAACTAATAATAATGTGAGATGTTAGACCTACGCACTATTATTATTAGGCGTGTAACTTATCATAATGTGAGGTGTTAAAGCTACGCACGATTATTATTAGGCGTGTAACTTGAAGTAATGCTAGGTGTTATACCTACGCACTATTATTATTAGACGTGTAACTTATCATAATTTGAGGTGTTAAAGCTACGCACTATTATTATTAGGCGTGTAACTAATAATAATGTGAGATGTTAGACCTACGCACTATTATTATTAGGCGTGTAACTTATCATAATGTGAGGTGTTAAAGCTACGCACTATTATTATTAGGCGTGTAACTTATAGTAATGTGAGGTGTTAAAGCTACACACTATTATTATTAGGCGTGTAACGTATAATAATGTGAGGTGTTAGACCTTCGCACTATTATTATTAGCCGTGTAACGTATTAAATGTGAGGTGTTAAAGCTACGCACTATTATTATTAGGCGTATAGCTTATAATAATGTGAGGTGTTAAAGCTACGCACTATTATTATTAGGCGTGTAACGTATAATAATGTGAGGTGTTAAAGCTACGAACTATTATTATTAGGCGTGTAACGTATCATAATGTGAGGTGTTAAAGCTACGCACTATTATTATTAGCCGTGTAACGTATAATAATGTGAGGTGTAAAGCTACGCACTATTATTATTAGGCGTGTAGCTTATAATAATGTGAGGTGTTAAAGCTACGCAATATTATTATTAGCCGTGTAACGTATAATAATGTGAGGTGTTAAAGCTACGCACTATTATTATTAGGCGTGTAGCCTATAATAATGTGAGGTGTTAAAGCTACGCACTATTATTATTATGCGTGTAACTTATCATAATGTGAGGTGTTAAAGCTACGCACTATTATAATTAGCCGTGTAACTTATCATAATGTGAGGTGTTAAAGCTACGCATTATTATTATTAGGCGTGTAACTTATCATAATGTGAGGTGTTAAAGCTACGCACTATTATTATTAGGCGAGTAACTTATCATAACGTGAGGTGTTAAAGCTACGCACTATTATTATTAGGCGTGTAACTTATCATAATTTGAGGTGTTAAAGCTACGCACTATTATTATTAGGCGTGTAACTAATAATAATGTGAGATGTTAGACCTACGCACTATTATTATTAGGCGTGTAACTTATCATAATGTGAGGTGTTAAAGCTACGCACGATTATTATTAGGCGTGTAACTTGAAGTAATGCTAGGTGTTATACCTACGCACTATTATTATTAGACGTGTAACTTATCATAATGTGAGGTGTTAAAGCTACGCACTATTATTATTAGGCGTGTAACTTATAGTAATGTGAGGTGTTAGACCTACACGCAATTGTTATTGGGCCTGTAACTTATATTAATGTGAGGTGTTAAAGCTACGCACTATTTTTATTAGGCGTGTAACTTGAAGTAATGTGAGGTGTTACAGCTGCACACTATTATTATTAGGCGTGTAAATTATAATAATGTGAGGTGTTAAAGCTACGCACTATTATTATTAGGCGTGTAACTTATCATAATGTGAGGTGTTAAAGCTACGCACTATTATTATTAGCCGCGTAACCTATCATAATGTATGTGAGGTGTTAAAGCTACGCACTATTATTATTAGCCGTGTAACGTATAATAATGTGAGGTGTTAAAGCTACGCACTATTATTACTAGCCGTGTAACTTATCATAATGTGAGGTGTTAAAGCTACGCACTAATATTATTAGCCGTGTAACGTATAATAATGTGAGGTATTAAAGCTACGCACTATTATTATTAGGCGTGTAACTTATAGTAATATGAGGTGTTGAAGCTACACACTATTATTATTAGGCGTGTAAATTATAGTAATGTGAGGTGTTAAAGCTACGCACTATTATTATTAGCCGTGTAACGTATAATAATGTGAGGTGTTAAAGCTACGCACTATTATTATTAGGCGTGTAGCTTATAATAATATGAGGTGTAAAGCTACGCAATATTATTATTAGGCGTGTAACGTATAATAATGTGAGGTGTTAAAGCTACGCACTAATATTATTAACCGTGTAACGTATAATAATGTGAGGTGTTAAAGCTACGCACTATTATTATTAAGCGTGTAACTTATGGTAATGTGAGGTGTTAAAGCAACACACTATTATTATTAGGCGTGTAACGTATAATAATGTGAGGTGTTAAAGCTACGCACTATTATTATTAGCCGTGTAGCTTATAATAATGTGAGGTGTTAAAGCTACGCACTATTATTATTAAGCGTGTAACTTATGGTAATGTGAGGTGTTAAAGCAACACACTATTATTATTAGGCGTGTAACGTATAATAATGTGAGGTGTTAAAGCTACGCACTATTATTATTAGGCGTGTAGCTTATAGTAATGTGAGGTGTTAAAGCTACGCACTATTATTATTAGGCGTGTAACGTATAATAATGTGAGGTGTTAAAGCTACGCACTATTATTATTAGGCGTGTAACTTATAGTAATGTGAGGTGTTAAAGCTACGCACTATTATTATTAGGCGTGTAACGTATAATAATGTGAGGTGTTAGACCTACGCACTATTATTATTAGCCGTGTAACGTATTAAATGTGAGTTGTTAAAGCTACGCACTATTATTATTAGGCGTATAGCTTATAATAATGTGAGGTGTTAAAGCTACGCACTATTATTATTAGGCGTGTAACGTATAATAATGTGAGGTGTTAAAGCTACGCACTATTATTATTAGGCGTGTAACGTATAATAATGTGAGGTGTTAGACCTACGCACTATTATTATTAGCCGTGTAACGTATTAAATGTGAGGTGTTAAAGCTACGCACTATTATTATTAGGCGTATAGCTTATAATAATGTGAGGTGTTAAAGCTACGCACTATTATTGTTAGGCGTGTAACGTATAATAATGTGAGGTGTTAAAGCTACGCACTATTATTATTAGGCGTGTAACTTATCATAATTTGAGGTGTTAAGGCTACGCACTATTATTATTAGGCGTGTAACTAATAATAATGTGAGGTGTTAGACCTACGCACTATTATTATTAGGCGTGTAACTTATCTTAATGTGAGGTGTTAATGCTACGCACGATTATTATTAGGCGTGTAACTTGAAGTAATGCTAGGTGTTATACCTACGCACTATTATTATTAGACGTGTAACTTATCATAATGTGAGGTGTTAAAGCTACGCACTATTATTATTAGGCGTGTAACTTATAGTAATGTGAGGTGTTAGACCTACACGCAATTGTTATTGGGCCTGTAACTTATATTAATGTGAGGTGTTAAAGCTACGCACTATTATTATTAGGCGTGTAACGTATAATAATGTGAGGTGTAAAGCTACGCACTATTATTATTAGGCGTGTAGCTTATAATAATGTGAGGTGTTACACCTTCGCACTATTATTATTAGCCGTGTAACGTATTAAATGTGAGGTGTTAAAGCTACGCACTATTATTATTAGGCGTATAGCTTATAATAATGTGAGGTGTTAAAGCTACGCACTATTATTATTAGGCGTGTAACGTATAATAATGTGAGGTGTTAAAGCTACGAACTATTATTATTAGGCGTGTAACGTATCATAATGTGAGGTGTTAAAGCTACGCACTATTATTATTAGCCGTGTAACGTATAATAATGTGAGGTGTAAAGCTACGCACTATTATTATTAGGCGTGTAGCTTATAATAATGTGAGGTGTTAAAGCTACGCAATATTATTATTAGCCGTGTAACGTATAATAATGTGAGGTGTTAAAGCTACGCACTATTATTATTAGGCGTGTAGCCTATAATAATGTGAGGTGTTAAAGCTACGCACTATTATTATTATGCGTGTAACTTATCATAATGTGAGGTGTTAAAGCTACGCACTATTATTATTAGGCGTATAGCTTATAATAATGTGAGGTGTTAAAGCTACGCACTATTATTATTAGGCGTGTAACGTATAATAATGTGAGGTGTTAAAGCTACGAACTATTATTATTAGGCGTGTAACGTATCATAATGTGAGGTGTTAAAGCTACGCACTATTATTATTAGCCGTGTAACGTATAATAATGTGAGGTGTAAAGCTACGCACTATTATTATTAGGCGTGTAGCTTATAATAATTTGAGGTGTTAAAGCTACGCAATATTATTATTAGCCGTGTAACGTATAATAATGTGAGGTGTTAAAGCTACGCACTATTATTATTAGGCGTGTAGCCTATAATAATGTGAGGTGTTAAAGCTACGCACTATTATTATTATGCGTGTAACTTATCATAATGTGAGGTGTTAAAGCTACGCACTATTATAATTAGCCGTGTAACTTATCATAATGTGAGGTGTTAAAGCTACGCATTATTATTATTAGGCGTGTAACTTATCATAATGTGAGGTGTTAAAGCTACGCACTATTATTATTAGGCGAGTAACTTATCATAACGTGAGGTGTTAAAGCTACGCACGATTATTATTAGGCGTGTAACTTGAAGTAATGCTAGGTGTTATACCTACGCACTATTATTATTAGACGTGTAACTTATCATAATGTGAGGTGTTAAAGCTACGCACTATTATTATTAGGCGTGTAACTTATAGTAATGTGAGGTGTTAGACCTACACGCAATTGTTATTGGGCCTGTAACTTATATTAATGTGAGGTGTTAAAGCTACGCACTATTTTTATTAGGCGTGTAACTTGAAGTAATGTGAGGTGTTACAGCTGCACACTATTATTATTAGGCGTGTAAATTATAATAATGTGAGGTGTTAAAGCTACGCACTATTATTATTAGGCGTGTAACGTATAATAATGTGAGGTGTTAAAGCTACGCACTATTATTATTAGGCGTGTAACGTATAATAATGTGAGGTGTTAGACCTACGCACTATTATTATTAGCCGTGTAACGTATTAAATGTGAGGTGTTAAAGCTACGCACTATTATTATTAGGCGTATAGCTTATAATAATGTGAGGTGTTAAAGCTACGCACTATTATTGTTAGGCGTGTAACGTATAATAATGTGAGGTGTTAAAGCTACGCACTATTATTATTAGGCGTGTAACTTATCATAATTTGAGGTGTTAAGGCTACGCACTATTATTATTAGGCGTGTAACTAATAATAATGTGAGGTGTTAGACCTACGCACTATTATTATTAGGCGTGTAACTTATCTTAATGTGAGGTGTTAATGCTACGCACGATTATTATTAGGCGTGTAACTTGAAGTAATGCTAGGTGTTATACCTACGCACTATTATTATTAGACGTGTAACTTATCATAATGTGAGGTGTTAAAGCTACGCACTATTATTATTAGGCGTGTAACTTATAGTAATGTGAGGTGTTAGACCTACACGCAATTGTTATTGGGCCTGTAACTTATATTAATGTGAGGTGTTAAAGCTACGCACTATTATTATTAGGCGTGTAACGTATCATAATGTGAGGTGTTAAAGCTACGCACTATTATTATTAGCCGTGTAACGTATAATAATGTGAGGTGTAAAGCTACGCACTATTATTATTAGGCGTGTAGCTTATAATAATGTGAGGTGTTAAAGCTACGCACTATTATTATTAGCCGTGTAACGTATAATAATGTGAGGTGTTAAAGCTACGCACTATTATTATTAGGCGTGTAGCTTATAATAATGTGAGGTGTTAAAGCTACGCATTATTATTATTAGGCGTGTAACTTATCATAATGTGAGGTGTTAAAGCTACGCACTATTATTATTAGGCGAGTAACTTATCATAATGTGAGGTGTTAAAGCTACGCACTATTATAATTAGGCGTGTACCTTATAGTAATGTGAGGTGTTAAAGCTACACACTATTATTATTAGGCGTGTAACTTATAGTAATGTGAGGTGTTAAAGCTACACACTATTATTATTAGGCGTGTAACTAATAATAATGTGAGGTGTTAAAGCTACGCACTAATGTTATTAGCCGTGTAACGTATAATAATGTGAGGTGTTAAAGCTACGCACTATTATTATTAGCCGTGTAACGTATAATAATGTGAGGTGTTAAAGCTACGCACTATTATTATTAGGCGTGTAACTTATAGTAATATGAGGTGTTAAAGCTACACACTATTATTATTAGGCGTGTAACTTATAATAATGTGAGGTGTTAAAGCTACGCACTATTATTATTAGGCGTGTAACTTATAGTAATGTGAGGTGTTAAAGCTACACACTATTATTATTAGGCGTGTAACTTATAGTAATGTGAGGTGTTAAAGCTACGCACTATTGTTATTAGGCGTGTAACTTATGGTAATGTGAGGTGTTAAAGCTACACACTATTATTATTAGGCGTGTAACGTATAATAATGTGAGGTGTTAAAGCTACGCACTAATATTATTAGCCGTGTAACGTATAGTAATGTGAGGTGTTAAAGCTACGCACTATTATTATTAGGCGTGTAACGTATAATAATGTGAGGTGTTAAAGCTACGCACTATTATTATTAGGCGTGTAGCTTATAGTAATGTGAGGTGTTAAAGCTACGCACTATTATAATTAGGCGTGTAACGTATAATAATGTGAGGTGTTAAAGCTACGCACTATTATTATTAGGCGTGTAACTTATAGTAATGTGAGGTGTTAAAGCTACACACTATTATTATTAGGCGGTTAACGTATAATAATGTGAGGTGTTAGACCTTCGCACTATTATTATTAGCCGTGTAACGTAATAAATGTGAGGTGTTAAAGCTACGCACTATTATTATTAGGCGTATAGCTTATAATAATGTGAGGTGTTAAAGCTACGCACTATTATTATTAGGCGTGTAACTTATAGTAATGTGAGGTGTTAAAGCTACACACTATTATTATTAGGCGTGTAACTTATAGTAATGTGAGGTGTTAAAGCTACGCACTATTAATATTAGGCGTGTAACTTATGGTAATGTTAGGTGTTAAAGCTACACACTATTATTATTAGGCGTGTAACGTATAATAATGTGAGGTGTTAAAGCTACGCACTAATATTATTAGCCGTGTAACGTATAGTAATGTGAGGTGTTAAAGCTACGCACTATTATTATTAGGCGTGTAACGTATAATAATGTGATGTGTTAAAGCTACGCACTATTATTATTAGGCGTGTAGCTTATAGTAATGTGAGGTGTTAAAGCTACGCACTATTATTATTAGGCGTGTAACGTATAATAATGTGAGGTGTTAAAGCTACGCACTATTATTATTAGGCGTGTAACTTATAGTAATGTGAGGTGTTAAAGCTACACACTATTATTATTAGGCGTGTAACGTATAATAATGTGAGGTGTTAGACCTTCGCACTATTATTATTAGCCGTGTAACGTATTAAATGTGAGGTGTTAAAGCTACGCACTATTATTATTAGGCGTATAGCTTATAATAATGTGAGGTGTTAAAACTACGCACTATTATTATTAGGCGTGTAACGTATAATAATGTGAGGTGTTAAAGCTACGCACTATTATTATTAGGCGTGTAACTTATAATAATGTGAGGTGTTAAAGCTACGCACTATTATTATTAGGCGTGTAACGTATAATAATGTGAGGTGTAAAGCTACGCACTATTATTATTAGGCGTGTAGCTTATAATAATGTGAGGTGTTAAAGCTACGCTCTATTATTATTAGCCGTGTAACGTATAATAATGTGAGGTGTTAAAGCTACGCACTATTATTATTAGGCGTGTAACGTATAATAATGTGAGGTGTTAAAGCTACGCACTATTATTATTAGCCGTGTAACTTATAATAATGTGAGGTGTTAAAGCTACGCACTATTATTATTAGCCGTGTAACGTATAATAATGTGAGGTGTTAAAGCTACGCACTATTATTATTAGCCGTGTAACTTATAATAATGTGAGGTGTTAAAGCTACGCACTATTATTATTAGCCGTGTAACTTATAATAATGTGAGGTGTTAAAGCTACGCACTATTATTATTAGCCGTGTAACTTATAATAATGTGAGGTGTTAAAGCTACGCACTATTATTATTAGCCGTGTAACTTATAATAATGTGAGGTGTTAAAGCTACGCACTATTATTATTAGCCGTGTAACTTATAATAATGTGAGGTGTTAAAGCTACGCACTATTATTATTAGCCGTGTAACTTATAATAATGTGAGGTGTTAAAGCTACGCACTATTATTATTAGCCGTGTAACTTATAATAATGTGAGGTGTTAAAGCTACGCACTATTATTATTAGCCGTGTAACTTATAATAATGTGAGGTGTTAAAGCTACGCACTATTATTATTAGCCGTGTAACTTATAATAATGTGAGGTGTTAAAGCTACGCACTATTATTATTAGCCGTGTAACTTATAATAATGTGAGGTGTTAAAGCTACGCACTATTATTATTAGCCGTGTAACTTATAATAATGTGAGGTGTTAAAGCTACGCACTATTATTATTAGCCGTGTAACTTATAATAATGTGAGGTGTTAAAGCTACGCACTATTATTATTAGCCGTGTAACTTATAATAATGTGAGGTGTTAAAGCTACGCACTATTATTATTAGCCGTGTAACTTATAATAATGTGAGGTGTTAAAGCTACGCACTATTATTATTAGCCGTGTAACTTATAATAATGTGAGGTGTTAAAGCTACGCACTATTATTATTAGCCGTGTAACGTATAATAATGTGAGGTGTTAAAGCTACGCACTATTATTATTAGCCGTGTAACTTATAATAATGTGAGGTGTTAAAGCTACGCACTATTATTATTAGCCGTGTAACTTATAATAATGTGAGGTGTTAAAGCTACGCACTATTATTATTAGCCGTGTAACGTATAATAATGTGAGGTGTTAAAGCTACGCACTATTATTATTAGCCGTGTAACGTATAATAATGTGAGGTGTTAAAGCTACGCACTATTATTATTAGCCGTGTAACTTATAATAATGTGAGGTGTTAAAGCTACGCACTATTATTATTAGCCGTGTAACTTATAATAATGTGAGGTGTTAAAGCTACGCACTATTATTATTAGCCGTGTAACTTATAATAATGTGAGGTGTTAAAGCTACGCACTATTATTATTAGCCGTGTAACTTATAATAATGTGAGGTGTTAAAGCTACACACTATTATTATTAGCCGTGTAACTTATAATAATGTGAGGTGTTAAAGCTACGCACTATTATTATTAGCCGTGTAACTTATAATAATGTGAGGTGTTAAAGCTACGCACTATTATTATTAGCCGTGTAACTTATAATAATGTGAGGTGCTAAAGCTACGCACTATTATTATTAGCCGTGTAACGTATAATAATGTGAGGTGTTAAAGCTACGCACTATTATTATTAGCCGTGTAACTTATAATAATGTGAGGTGTTAAAGCTACGCACTATTATTATTAGCCGTGTAACGTATAATAATGTGAGGTGTTAAAGCTACGCACTATTATTATTAGCCGTGTAACTTATAATAATGTGAGGTGTTAAAGCTACGCACTATTATTATTAGCCGTGTAACTTATAATAATGTGAGGTGTTAAAGCTACGCACTATTATTATTAGCCGTGTAACTTATAATAATGTGAGGTGTTAAAGCTACGCACTATTATTATTAGCCGTGTAACTTATAATAATGTGAGGTGTTAAAGCTACGCACTATTATTATTAGCCGTGTAACTTATAATAATGTGAGGTGTTAAAGCTACGCACTATTATTATTAGCCGTGTAACGTATAATAATGTGAGGTGTTAAAGCTACGCACTATTATTATTAGCCGTGTAACTTATAATAATGTGAGGTGTTAAAGCTACGCACTATTATTATTAGCCGTGTAACGTATAATAATGTGAGGTGTTAAAGCTACGCACTATTATTATTAGCCGTGTAACGTATAATAATGTGAGGTGTTAAAGCTACGCACTATTATTATTAGCCGTGAAACTTATAATAATGTGAGGTGTTAAAGCTACGCACTATTATTATTAGCCGTGTAACGTATAATAATGTGAGGTGTTAAAGCTACGCACTATTATTATTAGCCGTGTAACTTATAATAATGTGAGGTGTTAAAGCTACGCACTATTATTATTAGCCGTGTAACGTATAATAATGTGAGGTGTTAAAGCTACGCACTATTATTATTAGCCGTGTAACTTATAATAATGTGAGGTGTTAAAGCTACGCACTATTATTATTAGCCGTGTAACTTATAATAATGTGAGGTGTTAAAGCTACGCACTATTATTATTAGCCGTGTAACTTATAATAATGTGAGGTGTTAAAGCTACGCACTATTATTATTAGCCGTGTAACGTATAATAATGTGAGGTGTTAAAGCTACGCACTATTATTATTAGCCGTGTAACGTATAATAATGTGAGGTGTTAAAGCTACGCACTATTATTATTAGCCGTGTAACGTATAATAATGTGAGGTGTTAAAGCTACGCACTATTATTATTAGCCGTGTAACGTATAATAATGTGAGGTGTTAAAGCTACGCACTATTATTATTAGCCGTGTAACGTATAATAATGTGAGGTGTTAAAGCTACGCACTATTATTATTAGCCGTGTAACTTATAATAATGTGAGGTGTTAAAGCTACGCACTATTATTATTAGCCGTGTAACGTATAATAATGTGAGGTGTTAAAGCTACGCACTATTATTATTAGCCGTGTAACGTATAATAATGTGAGGTGTTAAAGCTACGCACTATTATTATTAGCCGTGTAACGTATAATAATGTGAGGTGTTAAAGCTACGCACTATTATTATTAGCCGTGTAACTTATAATAATGTGAGGTGTTAAAGCTACGCACTATTATTATTAGCCGTGTAACTTATAATAATGTGAGGTGTTAAAGCTACGCACTATTATTATTAGCCGTGTAACTTATAATAATGTGAGGTGTTAAAGCTACGCACTATTATTATTAGCCGTGTAACTTATAATAATGTGAGGTGTTAAAGCTACACACTATTATTATTAGCCGTGTAACTTATAATAATGTGAGGTGTTAAAGCTACGCACTATTATTATTAGCCGTGTAACTTATAATAATGTGAGGTGTTAAAGCTACGCACTATTATTATTAGCCGTGTAACTTATAATAATGTGAGGTGTTAAAGCTACGCACTATTATTATTAGCCGTGTAACGTATAATAATGTGAGGTGTTAAAGCTACGCACTATTATTATTAGCCGTGTAACTTATAATAATGTGAGGTGTTAAAGCTACGCACTATTATTATTAGCCGTGTAACGTATAATAATGTGAGGTGTTAAAGCTACGCACTATTATTATTAGCCGTGTAACTTATAATAATGTGAGGTGTTAAAGCTACGCACTATTATTATTAGCCGTGTAACTTATAATAATGTGAGGTGTTAAAGCTACGCACTATTATTATTAGCCGTGTAACTTATAATAATGTGAGGTGTTAAAGCTACGCACTATTATTATTAGCCGTGTAACTTATAATAATGTGAGGTGTTAAAGCTACGCACTATTATTATTAGCCGTGTAACTTATAATAATGTGAGGTGTTAAAGCTACGCACTATTATTATTAGCCGTGTAACGTATAATAATGTGAGGTGTTAAAGCTACGCACTATTATTATTAGCCGTGTAACTTATAATAATGTGAGGTGTTAAAGCTACGCACTATTATTATTAGCCGTGTAACGTATAATAATGTGAGGTGTTAAAGCTACGCACTATTATTATTAGCCGTGTAACTTATAATAATGTGAGGTGTTAAAGCTACGCACTATTATTATTAGCCGTGTAACTTATAATAATGTGAGGTGTTAAAGCTACGCACTATTATTATTAGCCGTGTAACTTATAATAATGTGAGGTGTTAAAGCTACGCACTATTATTATTAGCCGTGTAACTTATAATAATGTGAGGTGTTAAAGCTACACACTATTATTATTAGCCGTGTAACTTATAATAATGTGAGGTGTTAAAGCTACGCACTATTATTATTAGCCGTGTAACTTATAATAATGTGAGGTGTTAAAGCTACGCACTATTATTATTAGCCGTGTAACTTATAATAATGTGAGGTGTTAAAGCTACGCACTATTATTATTAGCCGTGTAACGTATAATAATGTGAGGTGTTAAAGCTACGCACTATTATTATTAGCCGTGTAACTTATAATAATGTGAGGTGTTAAAGCTACGCACTATTATTATTAGCCGTGTAACTTATAATAATGTGAGGTGTTAAAGCTACGCACTATTATTATTAGCCGTGTAACTTATAATAATGTGAGGTGTTAAAGCTACGCACTATTATTATTAGCCGTGTAACGTATAATAATGTGAGGTGTTAAAGCTACGCACTATTATTATTAGCCGTGTAACTTATAATAATGTGAGGTGTTAAAGCTACGCACTATTATTATTAGCCGTGTAACTTATAATAATGTGAGGTGTTAAAGCTACGCACTATTATTATTAGCCGTGTAACTTATAATAATGTGAGGTGTTAAAGCTACGCACTATTATTATTAGCCGTGTAACTTATAATAATGTGAGGTGTTAAAGCTACGCACTATTATTATTAGCCGTGTAACTTATAATAATGTGAGGTGTTAAAGCTACGCACTATTATTATTAGCCGTGTAACTTATAATAATGTGAGGTGTTAAAGCTACGCACTATTATTATTAGCCGTGTAACTTATAATAATGTGAGGTGTTAAAGCTACGCACTATTATTATTAGCCGTGTAACTTATAATAATGTGAGGTGTTAAAGCTACGCACTATTATTATTAGCCGTGTAACTTATAATAATGTGAGGTGTTAAAGCTACGCACTATTATTATTAGCCGTGTAACTTATAATAATGTGAGGTGTTAAAGCTACGCACTATTATTATTAGCCGTGTAACTTATAATAATGTGAGGTGTTAAAGCTACGCACTATTATTATTAGCCGTGTAACTTATAATAATGTGAGGTGTTAAAGCTACGCACTATTATTATTAGCCGTGTAACGTATAATAATGTGAGGTGTTAAAGCTACGCACTATTATTATTAGCCGTGTAACTTATAATAATGTGAGGTGTTAAAGCTACGCACTATTATTATTAGCCGTGTAACTTATAATAATGTGAGGTGTTAAAGCTACGCACTATTATTATTAGCCGTGTAACGTATAATAATGTGAGGTGTTAAAGCTACGCACTATTATTATTAGGCGTGTAACGTATAATAATGTGAGGTGTTAAAGCTACGCACTATTATTATTAGCCGTGTAGCTTATAATAATGTGAGGTGTTAAAGCTACGCACTATTATTATTAGCCGTGTAACGTATAATAATGTGAGGTGTTAAAGCTACGCACTATTATTATTAGCCGTGTAACTTATAATAATGTGAGGTGTTAAAGCTACGCACTATTATTATTAGCCGTGTAACTTATAATAATGTGAGGTGTTAAAGCTACGCACTATTATTATTAGCCGTGTAACTTATAATAATGTGAGGTGTTAAAGCTACGCACTATTATTATTAGCCGTGTAACTTATAATAATGTGAGGTGTTAAAGCTACGCACTATTATTATTAGCCGTGTAACTTATAATAATGTGAGGTGTTAAAGCTACGCACTATTATTATTAGCCGTGTAACTTATAATAATGTGAGGTGTTAAAGCTACGCACTATTATTATTAGCCGTGTAACTTATAATAATGTGAGGTGTTAAAGCTACGCACTATTATTATTAGCCGTGTAACTTATAATAATGTGAGGTGTTAAAGCTACGCACTATTATTATTAGCCGTGTAACGTATAATAATGTGAGGTGTTAAAGCTACGCACTATTATTATTAGCCGTGTAACTTATAATAATGTGAGGTGTTAAAGCTACGCACTATTATTATTAGCCGTGTAACTTATAATAATGTGAGGTGTTAAAGCTACGCACTATTATTATTAGCCGTGTAACTTATAATAATGTGAGGTGTTAAAGCTACGCACTATTATTATTAGCCGTGTAACGTATAATAATGTGAGGTGTTAAAGCTACGCACTATTATTATTAGCCGTGTAACTTATAATAATGTGAGGTGTTAAAGCTACGCACTATTATTATTAGCCGTGTAACTTATAATAATGTGAGGTGTTAAAGCTACGCACTATTATTATTAGCCGTGTAACTTATAATAATGTGAGGTGTTAAAGCTACGCACTATTATTATTAGCCGTGTAACTTATAATAATGTGAGGTGTTAAAGCTACGCACTATTATTATTAGCCGTGTAACTTATAATAATGTGAGGTGTTAAAGCTACGCACTATTATTATTAGCCGTGTAACTTATAATAATGTGAGGTGTTAAAGCTACGCACTATTATTATTAGCCGTGTAACTTATAATAATGTGAGGTGTTAAAGCTACGCACTATTATTATTAGCCGTGTAACTTATAATAATGTGAGGTGTTAAAGCTACGCACTATTATTATTAGCCGTGTAACTTATAATAATGTGAGGTGTTAAAGCTACGCACTATTATTATTAGCCGTGTAACTTATAATAATGTGAGGTGTTAAAGCTACGCACTATTATTATTAGCCGTGTAACTTATAATAATGTGAGGTGTTAAAGCTACGCACTATTATTATTAGCCGTGTAACGTATAATAATGTGAGGTGTTAAAGCTACGCACTATTATTATTAGCCGTGTAACTTATAATAATGTGAGGTGTTAAAGCTACGCACTATTATTATTAGCCGTGTAACTTATAATAATGTGAGGTGTTAAAGCTACGCACTATTATTATTAGCCGTGTAACGTATAATAATGTGAGGTGTTAAAGCTACGCACTATTATTATTAGGCGTGTAACGTATAATAATGTGAGGTGTTAAAGCTACGCACTATTATTATTAGGCGTGTAGCTTATAATAATGTGAGGTGTTAAAGCTACGCTCTATTATTATTAGCCGTGTAACGTATAATAATGTGAGGTGTTAAAGCTACGCACTATTATTATTAGCCGTGTAACGTATAATAATGTGAGGTGTTAAAGCTACGCACTATTATTATTAGGCGTGTAACGTATAATAATGTGAGGTGTAAAGCTACGCACTATTATTATTAGGCGTGTAACGTATAATAATGTGAGGTGTTAAAGCTACGCACTATTATTATTAGCCGTGTAACGTATAATAATGTGAGGTGTTAAAGCTACGCACTATTATTATTAGGCGTGTAACGTATAATAATGTGAGGTGTTAAAGCTACGCACTATTATTATTAGCCGTGTAACGTATAATAATGTGAGGTGTTAAAGCTACGCACTATTATTATTAGCCGTGTAACTTATAATAATGTGAGGTGTTAAAGCTACGCACTATTATTATTAGGCGTGTAACGTATAATAATGTGAGGTGTAAAGCTACGCACTATTATTATTAGGCGTGTAGCTTATAATAATGTGAGGTGTTAAAGCTACGCTCTATTATTATTAGCCGTGTAACGTATAATAATGTGAGGTGTTAAAGCTACGCACTATTATTATTAGGCGTGTAACGTATAATAATGTGAGGTGTTAGACCTACGCACTATTATTATTAGCCGTGTAACGTATTAAATGTGAGGTGTTAAAGCTACGCACTATTATTATTAGGCGTATAGCTTATAATAATGTGAGGTGTTAAAGCTACGCACTATTATTGTTAGGCGTGTAACGTATAATAATGTGAGGTGTTAAAGCTACGCACTATTATTATTAGGCGTGTAACGTATCATAATGTGAGGTGTTAAAGCTACGCACTATTATTATTAGGCGTGTAGCTTATAGTAATGTGAGGTGTTAAAGCTACGCACTATTATTATTAGGCGTGTAACGTATAATAATGTGAGGTGTTAAAGCTACGCACTATTATTATTAGGCGTGTAACTTATAGTAATGTGAGGTGTTAAAGCTACGCACTATTATTATTAGGCGTGTAACGTATAATAATGTGAGGTGTTAGACCTACGCACTATTATTATTAGCCGTGTAACGTATTAAATGTGAGGTGTTAAAGCTACGCACTATTATTATTAGGCGTATAGCTTATAATAATGTGAGGTGTTAAAGCTACGCACTATTATTGTTAGGCGTGTAACGTATAATAATGTGAGGTGTTAAAGCTACGCACTATTATTATTAGGCGTGTAACGTATCATAATGTGAGGTGTTAAAGCTACGCACTATTATTATTAGCCGTGTAACGTATAATAATGTAAGGTGTAAAGCTACGCACTATTATTATTAGGCGTGTAGCTTATAATAATGTGAGGTGTTAAAGCTACGCACTATTATTATTAGCCGTGTAACGTAAATTAATGTGAGGTGTTAAAGCTACGCACTATTATTATTAGGCGTGTAGCTTATAATAATGTGAGGTGTTAAAGCAACGCACTATTATTATTAGCCGTGTAACGTATTAAATGTGAGGTGTTAAAGCTACGCAATATTATTATTAGGCGTATAGCTTATAATAATGTGAGGTGTTAAAGCTACGCACTATTATTGTTAGGCGTGTAACGTATAATAATATGAGGTGTTAAAGCTACGCACTATTATTATTAGGCGTGTAACGTATCATAATGTGAGGTGTTAAAGCTACGCACTATTATTATTAGCCGTGTAACGTATAATAATGTAAGGTGTAAAGCTACGCACTATTATTATTAGGCGTGTAGCTTATAATAATTTGAGGTGTTAAAGCTACGCACTATTATTATTAGCCGTGTAACGTATAATAATGTGAGGTGTTAAAGCTACGCACTATTATTATTAGGCGTGTAGCTTATAATAATGTGAGGTGTTAAAGCAACGCACTATTATTATTAGGCGTGTAACTTATAATAATGTGAGGTGTTAAAGCTACGCACTATTATTATTAGGCGAGTAACTTATCATAATGTGAGGTGTTAAAGCTACGCACTATTATAATTAGGCGTGTAACTTACAGTAATGTGAGGTGTTAAAGCTACACACTATTATTATTAGGCGTGTAACTTATCATAATGTGAGGTGTTAAAGCTACGCACTATTATTATTAGGCGAGTAACTTATCATAATGTGAGGTGTTAAAGCTACGCACTATTATAATTAGGCGTGTAACTTATAGTAATGTGAGGTGTTAAAGCTACACACTTTTATTATTAGGCGTGTAACTTATAGTAATGTGAGGTGTTAAAGCTACACACTATTACTATTAGGCGTGTAACTAATAATAATGTGAGGTGTTAGAGCTACGCACTAATGTTATTAGCCGTGTAACGTATAATAAAGTGAGGTGTTAAAGCTACGCACTATTATTATTAGCCGTGTAACGTATAATAATGTGAGGTGTTAAAGCTACGCACTATTATTATTACGCGTGTAACTTATAGTAATATGAGGTGTTAAAGCTACACACTATTATTATTAGGCATGTAACTTATAATAATGTGAGGTGTTAAAGCTACGCACTATTATTATTAGGCGTGTAACTTATAGTAATGTGAGGTGTTAAAGCTACACACTATTATTATTAGGCGTGTAACTTATAGTAATGTGAGGTGTTAAAGCTACGCACTATTGTTATTAGGCGTGTAACTTATGGTAATGTGAGGTGTTAAAGCTACACACTATTATTATTAGGCGTGTAACGTATAATAATGTGAGGTGTTAAAGCTACGCACTAATATTATTAGCCGTGTAACGTATAGTAATGTGAGGTGTTAAAGCTACGCACTATTATTATTAGGCGTGTAACGTATAATAATGTGAGGTGTTAAAGCTACGCACTATTATTATTAGGCGTGTAGCTTATAGTAATGTGAGGTGTTAAAGCTACGCACTATTATTATTAGGCGTGTAACGTATAATAATGTGAGGTGTTAAAGCTACGCACTATTATTATTAGGCGTGTAACTTATAGTAATGTGAGGTGTTAAAGCTACACACTATTATTATTAGGCGTGTAACGTATAATAATGTGAGGTGTTAGACCTTCGCACTATTATTATTAGCCGTGTAACGTATTAAATGTGAGGTGTTAAAGCTACGCACTATTATTATTAGGCGTATAGCTTATAATAATGTGAGGTGTTAAAGCTACGCACTAATATTATTAGCCGTGTAACGTATAGTAATGTGAGGTGTTAAAGCTACGCACTATTATTATTAGGCGTGTAACGTATAATAATGTGAGGTGTTAAAGCTACGCACTATTATTATTAGGCGTGTAGCTTATAGTAATGTGAGGTGTTAAAGCTACGCACTATTATTATTAGGCGTGTAACTTATAGTAATGTGAGGTGTTAAAGCTACACACTATTATTATTAGGCGTGTAACGTATAATAATGTGAGGTGTTAGACCTTCGCACTATTATTATTAGCCGTGTAACGTATTAAATGTGAGGTGTTAAAGCTACGCACTATTATTATTAGGCGTATAGCTTATAATAATGTGAGGTGTTAAAGCTACGCACTATTATTATTAGTCGTGTAACGTATAATAATGTGAGGTGTTAAAGCTACGCACTATTATTATTAGGCGTGTAACGTATCATAATGTGAGGTGTTAAAGCTACGCACTATTATTATTAGCCGTGTAACGTATAATAATGTGAGGTGTAAAGCTACGCACTATTATTATTAGGCGTGTAGCTTATAATAATGTGAGGTGTTAAAGCTACGCACTATTATTATTAGCCGTGTAACGTATAATAATGTGAAGTGTTAAAGCTACGCACTATTATTATTAGGCGTGTAGCCTATAATAATGTGAGGTGTTAAAGCTACGCACTATTATTATTATGCGTGTAACTTATCATAATGTGAGGTGTTAAAGCTACGCACTATTATAATTAGCCGTGTAACTTATCATATTGTGAGGTGTTAAAGCTACGCATTATTATTATTAGGCGTGTAACTTATCATAATGTGAGGTGTTAAAGCTACGCACTATTATTATTAGGCGAGTAACTTATCATAATGTGAGGTGTTAAAGCTACGCACTATTATTATTAGGCGTGTAACTTATCATAATTTGAGGTGTTAAAGCTACGCACTATTATTATTAGGCGTGTAACTAATAATAATGTGAGATGTTAGACCTACGCACTATTATTATTAGGCGTGTAACTTATCATAATGTGAGGTGTTAAAGCTACGCACGATTATTATTAGGCGTGTAACTTGAAGTAATGCTAGGTGTTATACCTACGCACTATTATTATTAGACGTGTAACTTATCATAATTTGAGGTGTTAAAGCTACGCACTATTATTATTAGGCGTGTAACTAATAATAATGTGAGATGTTAGACCTACGCACTATTATTATTAGGCGTGTAACTTATCATAATGTGAGGTGTTAAAGCTACGCACTATTATTATTAGGCGTGTAACTTATAGTAATGTGAGGTGTTAAAGCTACACACTATTATTATTAGGCGTGTAACGTATAATAATGTGAGGTGTTAGACCTTCGCACTATTATTATTAGCCGTGTAACGTATTAAATGTGAGGTGTTAAAGCTACGCACTATTATTATTAGGCGTATAGCTTATAATAATGTGAGGTGTTAAAGCTACGCACTATTATTATTAGGCGTGTAACGTATAATAATGTGAGGTGTTAAAGCTACGAACTATTATTATTAGGCGTGTAACGTATCATAATGTGAGGTGTTAAAGCTACGCACTATTATTATTAGCCGTGTAACGTATAATAATGTGAGGTGTAAAGCTACGCACTATTATTATTAGGCGTGTAGCTTATAATAATGTGAGGTGTTAAAGCTACGCAATATTATTATTAGCCGTGTAACGTATAATAATGTGAGGTGTTAAAGCTACGCACTATTATTATTAGGCGTGTAGCCTATAATAATGTGAGGTGTTAAAGCTACGCACTATTATTATTATGCGTGTAACTTATCATAATGTGAGGTGTTAAAGCTACGCACTATTATAATTAGCCGTGTAACTTATCATAATGTGAGGTGTTAAAGCTACGCATTATTATTATTAGGCGTGTAACTTATCATAATGTGAGGTGTTAAAGCTACGCACTATTATTATTAGGCGAGTAACTTATCATAACGTGAGGTGTTAAAGCTACGCACTATTATTATTAGGCGTGTAACTTATCATAATTTGAGGTGTTAAAGCTACGCACTATTATTATTAGGCGTGTAACTAATAATAATGTGAGATGTTAGACCTACGCACTATTATTATTAGGCGTGTAACTTATCATAATGTGAGGTGTTAAAGCTACGCACGATTATTATTAGGCGTGTAACTTGAAGTAATGCTAGGTGTTATACCTACGCACTATTATTATTAGACGTGTAACTTATCATAATGTGAGGTGTTAAAGCTACGCACTATTATTATTAGGCGTGTAACTTATAGTAATGTGAGGTGTTAGACCTACACGCAATTGTTATTGGGCCTGTAACTTATATTAATGTGAGGTGTTAAAGCTACGCACTATTTTTATTAGGCGTGTAACTTGAAGTAATGTGAGGTGTTACAGCTGCACACTATTATTATTAGGCGTGTAAATTATAATAATGTGAGGTGTTAAAGCTACGCACTATTATTATTAGCCGTGTAACGTATAATAATGTGAGGTGTTAAAGCTACGCACTATTATTATTAGGCGTGTAGCTTATAATAATATGAGGTGTAAAGCTACGCACTATTATTATTAGCCGTGTAACGTATAATAATGTGAGGTGTTAAAGCTACGCACTATTATTACTAGCCGTGTAACTTATCATAATGTGAGGTGTTAAAGCTACGCACTAATATTATTAGCCGTGTAACGTATAATAATGTGAGGTATTAAAGCTACGCACTATTATTATTAGGCGTGTAACTTATAGTAATATGAGGTGTTGAAGCTACACACTATTATTATTAGGCGTGTAAATTATAGTAATGTGAGGTGTTAAAGCTACGCACTATTATTATTAGCCGTGTAACGTATAATAATGTGAGGTGTTAAAGCTACGCACTATTATTATTAGGCGTGTAGCTTATAATAATATGAGGTGTAAAGCTACGCACTATTATTATTATGCGTGTAACTTATCATAATGTGAGGTGTTAAAGCTACGCACTATTATAATTAGCCGTGTAACTTATCATAATGTGAGGTGTTAAAGCTACGCATTATTATTATTAGGCGTGTAACTTATCATAATGTGAGGTGTTAAAGCTACGCACTATTATTATTAGGCGAGTAACTTATCATAACGTGAGGTGTTAAAGCTACGCACTATTATTATTAGGCGTGTAACTTATCATAATTTGAGGTGTTAAAGCTACGCACTATTATTATTAGGCGTGTAACTAATAATAATGTGAGATGTTAGACCTACGCACTATTATTATTAGGCGTGTAACTTATCATAATGTGAGGTGTTAAAGCTACGCACGATTATTATTAGGCGTGTAACTTGAAGTAATGCTAGGTGTTATACCTACGCACTATTATTATTAGACGTGTAACTTATCATAATGTGAGGTGTTAAAGCTACGCACTATTATTATTAGGCGTGTAACTTATAGTAATGTGAGGTGTTAGACCTACACGCAATTGTTATTGGGCCTGTAACTTATATTAATGTGAGGTGTTAAAGCTACGCACTATTTTTATTAGGCGTGTAACTTGAAGTAATGTGAGGTGTTACAGCTGCACACTATTATTATTAGGCGTGTAAATTATAATAATGTGAGGTGTTAAAGCTACGCACTATTATTATTAGCCGTGTAACGTATAATAATGTGAGGTGTTAAAGCTACGCACTATTATTATTAGGCGTGTAGCTTATAATAATATGAGGTGTAAAGCTACGCACTATTATTATTAGCCGTGTAACGTATAATAATGTGAGGTGTTAAAGCTACGCACTATTATTACTAGCCGTGTAACTTATCATAATGTGAGGTGTTAAAGCTACGCACTAATATTATTAGCCGTGTAACGTATAATAATGTGAGGTATTAAAGCTACGCACTATTATTATTAGGCGTGTAACTTATAGTAATATGAGGTGTTGAAGCTACACACTATTATTATTAGGCGTGTAAATTATAGTAATGTGAGGTGTTAAAGCTACGCACTATTATTATTAGCCGTGTAACGTATAATAATGTGAGGTGTTAAAGCTACGCACTATTATTATTAGGCGTGTAGCTTATAATAATATGAGGTGTAAAGCTACGCAATATTATTATTAGGCGTGTAACGTATAATAATGTGAGGTGTTAAAGCTACGCACTAATATTATTAACCGTGTAACGTATAATAATGTGAGGTGTTAAAGCTACGCACTATTATTATTAAGCGTGTAACTTATGGTAGTGTGAGGTGTTAAAGCAACACACTATTATTATTAGGCGTGTAACGTATAATAATGTGAGGTGTTAAAGCTACGCACTATTATTATTAGCCGTGTAGCTTATAATAATGTGAGGTGTTAAAGCTACGCACTATTATTATTAAGCGTGTAACTTATGGTAATGTGAGGTGTTAAAGCAACACACTATTATTATTAGGCGTGTAACGTATAATAATGTGAGGTGTTAAAGCTACGCACTATTATTGTTAGGCGTGTAGCTTATAGTAATGTGAGGTGTTAAAGCTACGCACTATTATTATTATTCGTGTAACGTATAATAATGTGAGGTGTTAAAGCTACGCACTATTATTATTAGGCGTGTAACTTATAGTAATGTGAGGTGTTAAAGCTACGCACTATTATTATTAGGCGTGTAACGTATAATAATGTGAGGTGTTAGACCTACGCACTATTATTATTAGCCGTGTAACGTATTAAATGTGAGGTGTTAAAGCTACGCACTATTATTATTAGGCGTATAGCTTATAATAATGTGAGGTGTTAAAGCTACGCACTATTATTATTAGGCGTGTAACGTATAATAATGTGAGGTGTTAAAGCTACGCACTATTATTATTAGGCGTGTAACGTATAATAATGTGAGGTGTTAGACCTACGCACTATTATTATTAGCCGTGTAACGTATTAAATGTGAGGTGTTAAAGCTACGCACTATTATTATTAGGCGTATAGCTTATAATAATGTGAGGTGTTAAAGCTACGCACTATTATTGTTAGGCGTGTAACGTATAATAATGTGAGGTGTTAAAGCTACGCACTATTATTATTAGGCGTGTAACTTATCATAATTTGAGGTGTTAAGGCTACGCACTATTATTATTAGGCGTGTAACTAATAATAATGTGAGGTGTTAGACCTACGCACTATTATTATTAGGCGTGTAACTTATCTTAATGTGAGGTGTTAATGCTACGCACGATTATTATTAGGCGTGTAACTTGAAGTAATGCTAGGTGTTATACCTACGCACTATTATTATTAGACGTGTAACTTATCATAATGTGAGGTGTTAAAGCTACGCACTATTATTATTAGGCGTGTAACTTATAGTAATGTGAGGTGTTAGACCTACACACAATTGTTATTGGGCCTGTAACTTATATTAATGTGAGGTGTTAAAGCTACGCACTATTATTATTAGGCGTGTAACGTATCATAATGTGAGGTGTTAAAGCTACGCACTATTATTATTAGGCGAGTAACTTATCATAATGTGAGGTGTTAAAGCTACGCACTATTATAATTAGGCGTGTAACTTATAGTAATGTGAGGTGTTAAAGCTACACACTATTATTATTAGGCGTGTAACTAATAATAATGTGAGGTGTTAAAGCTACGCACTAATGTTATTAGCCGTGTAACGTATAATAATGTGAGGTGTTAAAGCTACGCACTATTATTATTAGCCGTGTAACGTATAATAATGTGAGGTGTTAAAGCTACACACTATTATTATTAGGCGTGTAACTTATAGTAATGTGAGGTGTTAAAGCTACGCACTATTAATATTAGGCGTGTAACTTATGGTAATGTTAGGTGTTAAAGCTACACACTATTATTATTAGGCGTATAGCTTATAATAATGTGAGGTGTTAAAGCTACGTACTATTATTATTAAGCGTGTAACGTATAATAATGTGAGGTGTTAAAGCTACGCACTATTATTATTAGGCGTGTAACGTATAATAATGTAAGGTGTTAGACCTACGCACTATTATTATTAGCCGTGTAACGTATTAAATGTGAGGTGTTAAAGCTACGCACTATTATTATTAGGCGTATAGCTTATAATAATGTGAGGTGTTAAAGCTACGCACTATTATTGTTAGGCGTGTAACGTATAATAATGTGAGGTGTTAAAGCTACGCACTATTATTATTAGGCGTGTAACTTATCATAATTTGAGGTGTTAAGGCTACGCACTATTATTATTAGGCGTGTAACTAATAATAATGTGAGGTGTTAGACCTACGCACTATTATTATTAGGCGTGTAACTTATCTTAATGTGAGGTGTTAATGCTACGCACGATTATTATTAGGCGTGTAACTTGAAGTAATGCTAGGTGTTATACCTACGCACTATTATTATTAGACGTGTAATTAATCATAATGTGAGGTGTTAAAGCTACGCACTATTATTATTAGGCGTGTAACTTATAGTAATGTGAGGTGTTAGACCTACACGCAATTGTTATTGGGCCTGTAACTTATATTAATGTGAGGTGTTAAAGCTACGCACTATTATTATTAGGCGTGTAACGTATCATAATGTGAGGTGTTAAAGCTACGCACTATTATTATTAGCCGTGTAACGTATAATAATGTGAGGTGTAAAGCTACGCACTATTATTATTAGGCGTGTAGCTTATAATAATGTGAGGTGTTAAAGCTACGCACTATTATTATTAGCCGTGTAACGTATAATAATGTGAGGTGTTAAAGCTACGCACTATTATTATTAGGCGTGTAGCTTATAATAATGTGAGGTGTTAAAGCTACGCATTATTATTATTAGGCGTGTAACTTATCATAATGTGAGGTGTTAAAGCTACGCACTATTATTATTAGGCGAGTAACTTATCATAATGTGAGGTGTTAAAGCTACGCACTATTATAATTAGGCGTGTAACTTATAGTAATGTGAGGTGTTAAAGCTACACACTATTATTATTAGGCGTGTAACTTATAGTAATGAGAGGTGTTAAAGCTACACACTATTATTATTAGGCGTGTAACTAATAATAATGTGAGGTGTTAAAGCTACGCACTAATGTTATTAGCCGTGTAACGTATAATAATGTGAGGTGTTAAAGCTACGCACTATTATTATTAGCCGTGTAACGTATAATAATGTGAGTTGTTAAAGCTACGCACTATTATTATTAGGCGTGTAACTTATAGTAATATGAGGTGTTAAAGCTACACACTATTATTATTAGGCGTGTAACTTATAATAATGTGAGGTGTTAAAGCTACGCACTATTATTATTAGGCGTGTAACTTATAGTAATGTGGGGTGTTAAAGCTACACACTATTATTATTAGGCGTGTAACTTATAGTAATGTGAGGTGTTAAAGCTACACACTATTATTATTAGGCGTGTAACGTATAATAATGTGAGGTGTTAAAGCTACGCACTAATATTATTAGCCGTGTAACGTATAGTAATGTGAGGTGTTAAAGCTACGCACTATTATTATTAGGCGTGTAACGTATAATAATGTGAGGTGTTAAAGCTACGCACTATTATTATTAGGCGTGTAGCTTATAGTAATGTGAGGTGTTAAAGCTACGCACTATTATTATTAGGCGTGTAACGTATAATAATGTGAGGTGTTAAAGCTACGCACTATTATTATTAGGCGTGTAACTTATAGTAATGTGAGGTGTTAAAGCTACACACTATTATTATTAGGCGTGTAACGTATAATAATGTGAGGTGTTAGACCTTCGCACTATTATTATTAGCCGTGTAACGTATTAAATGTGAGGTGTTAAAGCTACGCACTATTATTATTAGGCGTATAGCTTATAATAATGTGAGGTGTTAAAGCTACGCACTTATATTATTAGGCGTGTAACTTATAGTAATGTGAGGTGTTAAAGCTACACACTATTATTATTAGGCGTGTAACTTATAGTAATGTGAGGTGTTAAAGCTACGCACTATTAATATTAGGCGTGTAACTTATGGTAATGTTAGGTGTTAAAGCTACACACTATTATTATTAGGCGTGTAACGTATAATAATGTGAGGTGTTAAAGCTACGCACTAATATTATTAGCCGTGTAACGTATAGTAATGTGAGGTGTTAAAGCTACGCACTATTATTATTAGGCGTGTAACGTATAATAATGTGATGTGTTAAAGCTACGCACTATTATTATTAGGCGTGTAGCTTATAGTAATGTGAGGTGTTAAAGCTACGCACTATTATTATTAGGCGTGTAACGTATAATAATGTGAGGTGTTAAAGCTACGCACTATTATTATTAGGCGTGTAACTTATAGTAATGTGAGGTGTTAAAGCTACACACTATTATTATTAGGCGTGTAACGTATAATAATGTGAGGTGTTAGACCTTCGCACTATTATTATTAGCCGTGTAACGTATTAAATGTGAGGTGTTAAAGCTACGCACTATTATTATTAGGCGTATAGCTTATAATATTGTGAGGTGTTAAAACTACGCACTATTATTATTAGGCGTGTAACGTATAATAATGTGAGGTGTTAAAGCTACGCACTATTATTATTAGGCGTGTAACGTATCATAATGTGAGGTGTTAAAGCTACGCACTATTATTATTAGCCGTGTAACGTATAATAATGTGAGGTGTAAAGCTACGCACTATTATTATTAGGCGTGTAGCTTATAATAATGTGAGGTGTTAAAGCTACGCTCTATTATTATTAGCCGTGTAACGTATAATAATGTGAGGTGTTAAAGCTACGCACTATTATTATTAGGCGTGTAGCCTATAATAATGTGAGGTGTTAAAGCTACGCACTATTATTATTATGCGTGTAACTTATCATAATGTGAGGTGTTAAAGCTACGAACTATTATAATTAGCCGTGTAACTTATCATAATGTGAGGTGTTAAAGCTACGCATTATTATTATTAGGCGTGTAACTTATCATAATGTGAGGTGTTAAAGCTACGCACTATTATTATTAGGCGAGTAACTTATCATAATGTGAGGTGTTAAAGCTACGCACTATTATTAATAGGCGTGTAACTTATCATAATTTGAGGTGTTAAAGCTACGCACAATTATTATTAGGCGTGTAACTAATAATAATGTGAGATGTTAGACCTACGCACTATTATTATTAGGCGTGTAACTTATCATAATGTGAGGTGTTAAAGCTACGCACTATTATTATTAGGCGTGTAACTTATAGTAATGTGAGGTGTTAAAGCTACACACTATTATTATTAGGCGTGTAACGTATAATAATGTGAGGTGTTAGACCTTCGCTTTATTATTATTAGCCGTGTAACGTATTAAATGTGAGGTGTTAAAGCTACGCACTATTATTATTAGGCGTATAGCTTATAATAATGTGAGGTGTTAAAGCTACGCACTATTATTATTAGGCGTGTAACGTATAATAATGTGAGGTGTTAAAGCAACGCACTATTATTATTAGGCGTGTAACGTATCATAATGTAAGGTGTTAAAGCTACGCACTATTATTATTAGCCGTGTAACGTATAATAATGTGAGGTGTAAAGCTACGCAATATTATTATTAGACGTGTAGCTTATAATAATGTGAGGTGTTAAAGCTACGCACTATTATTATTAGCCGTGTAACGTATAATAATATGAGGTGTTAAAGCTACGCACTATTATTATTAGGCGTGTAGCCTATAATAATGTGAGGTGTTAAAGCTACGCACTATTATTATTATGCGTGTAACTTATCATAATGTGAGGTGTTAAAGCTACGCACTATTATAATTAGCCGTGTAACTTATCATAATGTGAGGTGTTAAAGCTACGCATTATTATTATTAGGCGTGTAACTTATCATAATGTGAGGTGTTAAAGCTACGCACTATTATTATTAGGCGAGTAACTTATCATAATGTGAGGTGTTAAAGCTACGCACTATTATTATTAGGCGTGTAACTTATCATAATTTGAGGTGTTAAAGCTACGCACTATTATTATTAGGCGTGTAACTAATAATAATGTGAGATATTAGACCTACGCACTATTATTATTAGGCGTGTAACTTATCATAATGTTAGGTGTTAAAGCTACGCACGATTATTATTAGGCGTGTAACTTGAAGTAATGCTAGGTGTTATACCTACGCACTATTATTATTAGACGTGTAACTTATCATAATTTGAGGTGTTAAAGCTACGCACTATTATTATTAGGCGTGTAACTAATAATAATGTGAGATGTTAGACCTACGCACTATTATTATTAGGCGTGTAACTTATCATAATGTGAGGTGTTAAAGCTACGCACTATTATTATTAGGCGTGTACCTTATAGTAATGTGAGGTGTTAAAGCTACACACTATTATTATTAGGCGTGTAACGTATAATAATGTGAGGTGTTAGACCTTCGCACTATTATTATTAGCCGTGTAACGTATTAAATGTGAGGTGTTAAAGCTACGCACTATTATTATTAGGCGTATAGCTTATAATAATGTGAGGTGTTAAAGCTACGCACTATTATTATTAGGCGTGTAACGTATAATAATGTGAGGTGTTAAAGCTACGCACTATTATTATTACGCGTGTAACGTATCATAATGTGAGGTGTTAAAGCTACGCACTATTATTATTAGCCGTGTAACGTATAATAATGTGAGGTGTAAAGCTACGCACTAATATTATTAGGCGTGTAGCTTATAATAATGTGAGGTGTTAAAGCTACGCACTATTATTATTAGCCGTGTAACGTATAATAATGTGAGGTGTTAAAGCTACGCACTATTATTATTAGGCGTGTAGCCTATAATAATGTGAGGTGTTAAAGCTACGCACTATTATTATTATGCGTGTAACTTATCATAATGTGAGGTGTTAAAGCTACGCACTATTATAATTAGCCGTGTAACTTATCATAATGTGAGGTGTTAAAGCTACGCATTATCATTATTAGGCGTGTAACTTATCATAATGTGAGGTGTTAAAGCTACGCACTATTATTATTAGGCGAGTAACTTATCATAATGTGAGGTGTTAAAGCTACGCACTATTATTATTAGGCGTGTAACTTATCATAATTTGAGGTGTTAAAGCTACGCACTATTATTATTAGGCGTGTAACTAATAATAATGTGAGATGTTAGACCTACGCACTATTATTATTAGGCGTGTAACTTATCATAATGTGAGGTGTTAAAGCTACGCACGATTATTATTAGGCGTGTAACTTATAGTAATGTGAGGTGTTAGACCTACACGCAATTGTTATTGGGCCTGTAACTTATAATAATGTGAGGTGTTAGACCTACACACTATTATTATTAGCCGTGTAACTTATAGTAATGTGAGGTGTTAAAGCTACGCACTATTATTATTAGGCGTGTATCTTATCATAATGTGAGGTGTTAAAGCTACGCACTATTATTATTAGGCGTGTAACTTATCATAATATGAGGTGTTAAAGCTTCGCACTATTATTATTAGCCGTGTAACTTATAATAAGGTGAGGTGTTAGACCTACACACTATTATTATTAGGCGTGTAACTTATCATAATGTGAGGTGTTAAAGCTACGCACTATTATTATTAGGCGTGTAACTTAACATAATGTGAGGTGTTAAAGCTACGCACTATTATTATTAGGCGAGTAACTTATCATAATGTGAGGTGTTAAGCCTACGCACTATTATTATTAGGCGTGTAAATTATCATAATGTGAGGTGTTAAAGCTACGCACTATTATTATTGGGCGTGTAACTTATACTCGTAATAATGTGAGGTGTTAGACCTACGCACTATTATTATTAGGCGTGTAACTTATCATAATGTGAGGTGTTAAAGCTACGCAAGATTATTATTAGGCGTGTAACTTGAAGTAATGTGAGGTGTTAGATCTACGCACTATTTTTATTAGGCGTGTAACTTATTATAATGTGAGGTGTTAAAGCTACGCACTATTATTATTAGGCGTGTAACGTATAATAATGTGAGGTGTTAAAGCTACGCACTATTTTTATTAGGCGTGTAGCTTATAATAATGTGAGGTGTTAAAGCTAGGCACTAATGTTATTAGCCGTGTAACGTATAATAATGTGAGGTGTTAAAGCTACGCACTATTATTATTAGCCGTGTAACGTATAGTAATGTGAGGTGTTAAAGCTACGCACTATTATTATTAGCCGTGTAACGTATAATAATGTGAGGTGTTAAAGCTACACACTATTATTATTAGCCGTGTAACGTATAGTAATGTGAGGTGTTAAAGCTACGCACTATTATTATTAGCCGTGTAACGTATAGTAATGTGAGGTGTTAAAGCTACGCACTATTATTATTAGCCGTGTAACGTATAATAATGTGAGGTGTTAAAGCTACGCACTATTATTATTAGCCGTGTAACGTATAGTAATGTGAGGTGTTAAAGCTACGCACTATTATTATTAGCCGTGTAACGTATAATAATGTGAGGTGTTAAAGCTACACACTATTATTATTAGCCGTGTAACGTATAATAATGTGAGGTGTTAAAGCTACGCACTATTATTATTAGGCGAGTAACTTATAGTAATATGAGGTGTTAAAGCTACACACTATTATTATTAGGCGTGTAACTTATAATAATGTGAGGTGTTAAAACTACGCACTATTATTATTAGCCGTGTAACGTATAGTAATGTGAGGTGTTAAAGCTACGCACTATTATTATTAGCCGTGTAACGTATAGTAATGTGAGGTGTTAAAGCTACGCACTATTATTATTAGCCGTGTAACGTATAATAATGTGAGGTGTTAAAGCTACGCACTATTATTATTAGCCGTGTAACTTATAATAATGTGAGGTGTTAAAACTACGCACTATTATTATTAGCCGTGTAACGTATAATAATGTGAGGTGTTAAAGCTACGCACTATTATTATTAGGCGAGTAACTTATAGTAATATGAGGTGTTAAAGCTACACACTATTATTATTAGGCGTGTAACTTATAATAATGTGAGGTGTTAAAACTACGCACTATTATTATTAGCCGTGTAACGTATAGTAATGTGAGGTGTTAAAGCTACGCACTATTATTATTAGGCGAGTAACTTATAGTAATATGAGGTGTTAAAACTACACACTATTATTATTAGGCGTGTAACTTATAATAATGTGAGGTGTTAAAACTACGCACTATTATTATTAGCCGTGTAACGTATAATAATGTGAGGTGTTAAAGCTACGCACTATTATTATTAGCCGTGTAACGTATAGTAATGTGAGGTGTTAAAGCTACGCACTATTATTATTAGGCGAGTAACTTATAGTAATATGAGGTGTTAAAACTACACACTATTATTATTAGGCGTGTAACTTATAATAATGTGAGGTGTTAAAGCTACGCACTATTATTATTAGCCGTGTAACGTATAGTAATGTGAGGTGTTAAAGCTACGCACTATTATTATTAGGCGAGTAACGTATAGTAATGTGAGGTGTTAAAGCTACGCACTATTATTATTAGGCGAGTAACTTATAGTAATATGAGGTGTTAAAACTACACACTATTATTATTAGCCGTGTAACTTATAATAATGTGAGGTGTTAAAACTACGCACTATTATTATTAGCCGTGTAACGTATAATAATGTGAGGTGTTAAAGCTACGCACTATTATTATTAGCCGTGTAACGTATAGTAATGTGAGGTGTTAAAGCTACGCACTATTATTATTAGGCGAGTAACTTATAGTAATATGAGGTGTTAAAACTACACACTATTATTATTAGCCGTGTAACTTATAATAATGTGAGGTGTTAAAACTACGCACTATTATTATTAGCCGTGTAACGTATAATAATGTGAGGTGTTAAAGCTACGCACTATTATTATTAGCCGTGTAACGTATAGTAATGTGAGGTGTTAAAGCTACGCACTATTATTATTAGGCGAGTAACTTATAGTAATATGAGGTGTTAAAACTACACACTATTATTATTAGGCGTGTAACTTATAATAATGTGAGGTGTTAAAACTACGCACTATTATTATTAGCCGTGTAACGTATAGTAATGTGAGGTGTTAAAGCTACGCACTATTATTATTAGGCGAGTAACTTATAGTAATATGAGGTGTTAAAACTACACACTATTATTATTAGGCGTGTAACTTATAATAATGTGAGGTGTTAAAACTACGCACTATTATTATTAGCCGTGTAACGTATAGTAATGTGAGGTGTTAAAGCTACGCACTATTATTATTAGGCGAGTAACTTATAGTAATATGAGGTGTTAAAGCTACACACTATTATTATTAGGCGTGTAACTTATAATAATGTGAGGTGTTAAAACTACGCACTATTATTATTAGCCGTGTAACGTATAGTAATGTGAGGTGTTAAAGCTACGCACTATTATTATTAGGCGAGTAACTTATAGTAATATGAGGTGTTAAAGCTACACACTATTATTATTAGGCGTGTAACTTATAATAATGTGAGGTGTTAAAACTACGCACTATTATTATTAGCCGTGTAACGTATAATAATGTGAGGTGTTAAAGCTACGCACTATTATTATTAGCCGTGTAACTTATAATAATGTGAGGTGTTAAAACTACGCACTATTATTATTAGCCGTGTAACGTATAATAATGTGAGGTGTTAAAGCTACGCACTATTATTATTAGCCGTGTAACGTATAGTAATGTGAGGTGTTAAAGCTACGCACTATTATTATTAGGCGAGTAACTTATAGTAATATGAGGTGTTAAAGCTACACACTATTATTATTAGGCGTGTAACTTATAATAATGTGAGGTGTTAAAACTACGCACTATTATTATTAGCCGTGTAACGTATAATAATGTGAGGTGTTAAAGCTACGCACTATTATTATTAGCCGTGTAACGTATAGTAATGTGAGGTGTTAAAGCTACGCACTATTATTATTAGCCGTGTAACGTATAATAATGTGAGGTGTTAAAGCTACACACTATTATTATTAGCCGTGTAACGTATAGTAATGTGAGGTGTTAAAGCTACGCACTATTATTATTAGCCGTGTAACGTATAGTAATGTGAGGTGTTAAAGCTACGCACTATTATTATTAGCCGTGTAACGTATAATAATGTGAGGTGTTAAAGCTACGCACTATTATTATTAGCCGTGTAACGTATAGTAATGTGAGGTGTTAAAGCTACGCACTATTATTATTAGCCGTGTAACGTATAATAATGTGAGGTGTTAAAGCTACACACTATTATTATTAGCCGTGTAACGTATAATAATGTGAGGTGTTAAAGCTACGCACTATTATTATTAGGCGAGTAACTTATAGTAATATGAGGTGTTAAAGCTACACACTATTATTATTAGGCGTGTAACTTATAATAATGTGAGGTGTTAAAACTACGCACTATTATTATTAAGCGTGTAACTTATAGTAATGTGAGGTGTTAAAGCTACACACTATTATTATTATTCGTGTAACTTATAGTAATGTGAGGTGTTAAAGCTACGCACTATTGTTATTAGGCGTGTAACTTATGGTAATGTGAGGTGTTAAAGCTACACACTATTATTATTAGGCGTGTAACGTATAATAATGTGAGGTGTTAAAGCTACGCACTAATATTATTAGCCGTGTAACGTATAATAATGTGAGGTGTTAAAGCTACGCACTATTATTACTAGCCGTGTAACTTATCATAATGTGAGGTGTTAAAGCTACGCACTAATATTATTAGCTGTGTAACGTATAATAATGTGAGGTGTTAAAGCTACGCACTATTATTATTAGGCGTGTAACTTATAGTAATATGAGGTGTTAAAGCTACACACTATTATTATTAGGCGTGTAACTTATAATAATGTGTGGTGTTAAGGCTACGCACTAATATTATTAGGCGTGTAGCTTATAGTAATGTGAGGTGTTAAAGGTACGCACTATTATTATTAGGCGTGTAATGTATAATAATGTGAGGTGTTAGAGCTACGCACTATTATTATTAGGCGTGTAACTTATAGTAATGTGAGGTGTTAAAGCTACGCACTATTATTATTAGCCGTGTAACGTATAATAATGTGAGGTGTTAAAGCTACGCACTATTATTATTAGGCGTGTAACTTATCATATTGTGAGGTGTTAAAGCTACGCACTATTATTATTAGCCGTGTAACTTATCATAATGTATGTGAGGTGTTAAAGCTACGCACTATTATTATTAGCCGTGTAACGTATAATAATGTGAGGTGTTAAAGCTACGCACTATTATTACTAGCCGTGTAACGTATAATAATGTGAGGTGTTAAAGCTACGCACTATTATTATTAGGCGTGTAGCCTATAATAATGTGAGGTGTTAAAGCTACGCACTATTATTATTATGCGTGTAACCTATCATAATGAGAGGTGTTAAAGCTACGCACTATTATAATTAGCCGTGTAACTTATCATAATGTGAGGTGTTAAAGCTACGCACTATTATTATTAGGCGAGTAACTTATCATAATGTGAGGTGTTAAAGCTACGCACTATTATTATTAGGCGTGTAACTAATAATATTGTGAGGTGTTAGACCTACGCACTATTATTATTAGGCGTGTAACTTATCATAATGTGAGGTGTTAAAGCTACGCACGATTATTATTAGGCGTGTAACTTGAAGTAATGCTAGGTGTTATACCTACGCACTATTATTATTAGACGTGTAACTTATCATAATGTGAGGTGTTAAAGCTACGCACTATTATTATTAGGCGTGTAACTTATAGTAATGTGAGGTGTTAGACCTACACGCAATTGTTATTGGGCCTGTAACTTATATTAATGTGAGGTGTTAAATCTACGCACTATTATTATTAGGCGTGTAACTTGAAGTAATGTGAGGTGTTACAGCTACACACTATTATTATTAGGCGTGTAACTTATAATAATGTGAGGTGTTAGACCTACACACTATTATTATTAGCCGTGTAACTTATAGTAATGTGAGGTGTTAAAGCTACGCACTATTATTATTAGGCGTGTAACTTATCATAATGTGAGGTGTTAAAACTACGCACTATTATTATTAGGCGTGTAACTTATCATAATATGAGGTGTTAAAGCTACGCACTATTATTATTAGCCGTGTACTTATAATAAGGTGAGGTGTTAGACCTACACACTATTATTATTAGGCGTGTAACTTATCATAATGTGAGGTGTTAGACCTACACACTATTATTATTAGCCGTGTAACTTATAGTAATGTGAGGTGTTAAAGCTACGCACTATTATAATTAGCCGTGTAACTTATCATAATGTGAGGTGTTAAAGCTACGCACTATTATTATTAGGCGAGTAACTTATCATAATATGAGGTGTTAAAGCTACGCACTATTATTATTAGGCGTGTAACTAATAATATTGTGAGGTGTTAGACCTACGCACTATTATTATTAGGCGTGTAACTTATCATAATGTGAGGTGTTAAAGCTACGCACGATTATTATTAGGCGTGTAACTTGAAGTAATGCTAGGTGTTATACCTACGCACTATTATTATTAGACGTGTAACTTATCATAATGTGAGGTGTTAAAGCTACGCACTATTATTATTAGGCGTGTAACTTATAGTAATGTGAGGTGTTAGACCTACACGCAATTGTTATTGGGCCTGTAACTTATATTAATGTGAGGTGTTAAATCTACGCACTATTATTATTAGGCGTGTAACTTGAAGTAATGTGAGGTGTTACAGCTACACACTATTATTATTAGGCGTGTAACTTATAATAATGTGAGGTGTTAGACCTACACACTATTATTATTAGCCGTGTAACTTATAGTAATGTGAGGTGTTAAAGCTACGCACTATTATTATTAGGCGTGTAACTTATCATAATGTGAGGTGTTAAAACTACGCACTATTATTATTAGGCGTGTAACTTATCATAATATGAGGTGTTAAAGCTACGCACTATTATTATTAGCCGTGTACTTATAATAAGGTGAGGTGTTAGACCTACACACTATTATTATTAGGCGTGTAACTTATCATAATGTGAGGTGTTAAAGCTACGCACTATTATTATTAGGCGTGTAACTTAACATAATGTGAGGTGTTAAAGCTACGCACTATTATTATTAGGCGTTTAGCTTGAAGTAATGTGAGGTGTTACAGCTGCACACTATTAGTATTTGGCGTATAACTTGAAGTAATGTGAGGTGTTATAGCTACGCACTATAATTATTAGCCGTGTAACTTATAGTAATGTGAGGTGTTAAAGCTACGCACTATTATTATTAGGCGTGTAGCTTGAAGTAATGTGAGGTGTTACAGCTGCACACTATTAGTATTTGGCGTATAACTTATAGTAATGTGAGTTGTTAAAGCTACGCACTATAATTATTAGCCGTGTAACTTATAGTAATGTGAGGTGTTAAAGCTACGCACTATAATTATTAGCCGTGTAACTTATAGTAATGTGAGGTGTTAAAGCTACGCACTATTATTATTAGGCGTGTAGCTTGAAGTAATGTGAGGTGTTACAGCTGCACACTATTAGTATTTGGCGTATAACTTATAGTAATGTGAGGTGTTAAAGCTACGCACTATAATTATTAGCCGTGTAACTTATAGTAATGTGAGGTGTTAAAGCTACGCACTATTATTATTAGGCGTGTAGCTTGAAGTAATGTGAGGTGTTACAGCTGCACACTAGTAGTATTTGGCGTATAACTTGAAGTAATGTGAGGTGTTATAGCTACGCACTATAATTATTAGCCGTGTAACTTATAGTAATGTGAGGTGTTAAAGCTACGCACTATTATTATTAGGCGTGTAACTTGAAGTAATGTGAGGTGTTACAGCTGCACACTATTAGTATTTGGCGTATAACTTATAGTAATGTGAGTTGTTAAAGCTACGCACTATAATTATTAGCCGTGTAACCTATAGTAATGTGAGGTGTTAAAGCTACGCACTATTATTATTAGGCGTGTAGCTTGAAGTAATGTGAGGTGTTACAGCTGCACACTATTATTATTAGGCGTGTAACTTATAATAATGTGAGGTGTTAAAGCTACGCACTATTATTATTAGGCGTGTAGATTGAAGTAATGTGAGGTGTTACAGCTGCACACTATTATTATTAGGCGTGTAACTTATAGTAATGTGAGGTGTTAAAGCTACGCACTATTATTATTAGGCGTGTAGCTTGAAGTAATGTGAGGTGTTACAGCTGCACACTATTATTATTAGGCGTGTAACTTATAATAATGTGAGGTGTTAAAGCTACGCACTATTATTATTAGGCGTGTAGCTTGAAGTAATGTGAGGTGTTACAGCTGCACACTATTATTATTAGGCGTGTAACTTATAATAATGTGAGGTGTTAAAGCTACGCACTATTATTATTAGGCGTGTAGCTTGAAGTAATGTGAGGTGTTACAGCTGCACACTATTATTATTAGGCGTGTAACTTATAATAATGTGAGGTGTTAAAGCTACGCACTATTATTATTAGGCGTGTAGCTTGAAGTAATGTGAGGTGTTACAGCTGCACACTATTATTATTAGGCGTGTAACTTATAATAATGTGAGTTGTTAAAGCTACGCACTATTATTATTAGGCGTATAACGTATAGTAATGTGAGGTGTTAAAGCTACGCACTATTTTTATTAGGCGTGTAACTTGAAGTAATGTGAGGTGTTACAGCTGCACACTATTATTATTAGGCGTATAACTTATAATAATGTAAGGTGTAAAAGCTACGCACTATTATTATTAGGCGTGTAACTTGAGGTAATGTGAGTTGTTACAGCTACACTATATTATTATTAGGCGTATAACTTAAAACAATGTGAGGTGTTAGAGCTACACGCTATTATTATTAGGCGTGTAACTTATATTAATGTGAGGTGTTAGACCTACGCACTATTATTATTAGGCGTGTAACTTATCATAATGTGAGGTGTTAAAGTTACGCACTATTATTATTAGGCGTATAACGTATAACAATGTGAGGTGTTAAAGCAACGCACTATAATTATTAGCCATGTAACTTATAGTAATGTGAGGTGTTAAAGCTACGCACTATTATTATTAGGCGTGTAACTTATAGTAATGTGAGGTGTTAAATCTACGCACTATTATTATTAGGTGTGTAACTTATAGTAATGTGAGGTGTTAGACCTACGCACTATTATTATTAGGCGTGTAACTTATCATAATGTGAGATGTAAAGCACGCACTATTATTATTAGCCGTGTACCTCATAGTAATGTGAGGTGTTAAAGCTACGCACTATTATTATTAGGCGTGTAACTTGAAGTAATGTGAGGTGTTACAGCTGCACACTATTATTATTAGGCGTGTAACTTATCATAATGTGAGGTGTTAAAGTTACGCACTTTTATTATTAGGCGTGTACCCTATCATAATGTGGGGTGTTAAAGCTACGCACTATTATTATTAGGCGTGTAACCTATCATAATGTGAGGTGTTAAAGTTACGCACTATTATTATTAGGCGTGTAACTTATCATAATGTGAGGTGTTAAAGCTACGCATTATTATTATTAGGCGTGTAACCTATCATAATGTGAGGTGTTAAAGCTACGCATTATTATTATTAGGCGTGTAACCTATCATAATGTGAGGTGTTAAAGTTACGCACTATTATTATTAGGCGTGTAACCTATCATAATGTGAGGTGTTAAAGCTACGCATTATAATTATTAGGCGTGTAACCTATCATAATGTGAGGTGTTAAAGCTACGCATTATTATTATTAGGCGTGTAACCTATCATAATGTGAGGTGTTAAAGTTACGCACTATTATTATTAGGCGTGTAACTTATCATAATGTGAGGTGTTAAAGCTAAGCATTATTATTATTAGGCGTGTAACCTATCATAATGTGAGGTGTTAAAGCTACGCACTATTATTATTAGGCGTGTAACTTATCATAATGTGAGGTGTTAAAGTTACGCACTATTATTATTAGGCGTGTAACTTATCATAATGTGAGGTGTTAAAGCTAAGCATTATTATTATTAGGCGTGTAACCTATCATAATGTGAGGTGTTAAAGCTACGCACTATTATTATTAGGCGTGTAACTTATCATAATGTGAGGTGTTAAAGTTACGCACTATTATTATTAGGCGTGTAGCTTATCATAATGTGAGGTGTTAAAGCTACGCACTATTATTATTAGGCGTGTAACTTATAGTAATGTGAGGTGTTAAAGCTACGCATTATTATTATTAGGCGTGTAACCTATCATAATGTGAGGTGTTAAAGTTACGCATTATTATTATTAGGCGTGTAACCTATCATAATGTGAGGTGTTAAAGTTACGCACTATTATTATTAGGCGTGTAACCTATCATAATGTGAGGTGTTAAAGCTACGCATTATAATTATTAGGCGTGTAACCTATCATAATGTGAGGTGTTAAAGTTACGCACTATTATTATTAGGCGTGTAACCTATCATAATGTGAGGTGTTAAAGCTACGCATTATTATTATTAGGCGTGTAACCTATCATAATGTGAGGTGTTAAAGCTACGCACTATTATTATTAGGCGTGTAGCTTGAAGTAATGTGAGGTGTTACAGCTGCACACTATTATTATTAGGCGTGTAACTTATAATAATGTGAGTTGTTAAAGCTATGCACTATTATTATTAGGCGTATAACGTATAGTAATGTGAGGTGTTAAAGCTACGCACTATTTTTATTAGGCGTGTAACTTGAAGTAATGTGAGGTGTTACAGCTGCACACTATTATTATTAGGCGTATAACTTATAATAATGTAAGGTGTAAAAGCTACGCACTATTATTATTAGGCGTGTAACTTGAGGTAATGTGAGTTGTTACAGCTACACTATATTATTATTAGGCGTATAACTTAAAACAATGTGAGGTGTTAGAGCTACACGCTATTATTATTAGGCGTGTAACTTATATTAATGTGAGGTGTTAGACCTACGCACTATTATTATTAGGCGTGTAACTTATCATAATGTGAGGTGTTAAAGTTACGCACTATTATTATTAGGCGTATAACGTATAACAATGTGAGGTGTTAAAGCAACGCACTATAATTATTAGGCGTGTAACTTATAGTAATGTGAGGTGTTAAAGCTACGCACTATTATTATTAGGCGTGTAACTTATAGTAATGTGAGGTGTTAAATCTACGCACTATTATTATTAGGTGTGTAACTTATAGTAATGTGAGGTGTTAGACCTACGCACTATTATTATTAGGCGTGTAACTTATCATAATGTGAGATGTAAAGCACGCACTATTATTATTAGCCGTGTACCTCATAGTAATGTGAGGTGTTAGAGCTACGCACTATTATTATTAGGCGTGTAACTTGAAGTAATGTGAGGTGTTACAGCTGCACACTATTATTATTAGGCGTGTAACTTATCATAATGTGAGGTGTTAAAGTTACGCACTTTTATTATTAGGCGTGTAACCTATCATAATGTGGGGTGTTAAAGCTACGCACTATTATTATTAGGCGTGTAACCTATCATAATGTGAGGTGTTAAAGTTACGCACTATTATTATTAGGCGTGTAACTTATCATAATGTGAGGTGTTAAAGCTACGCATTATTATTATTAGGCGTGTAACCTATCATAATGTGAGGTGTTAAAGCTACGCATTATTATTATTAGGCGTGTAACCTATCATAATGTGAGGTGTTAAAGTTACGCACTATTATTATTAGGCGTGTAACCTATCATAATGTGAGGTGTTAAAGCTACGCATTATTATTATTAGGCGTGTAACCTATCATAATGTGAGGTGTTAAAGTTACGCACTATTATTATTAGGCGTGTAACTTATCATAATGTGAGGTGTTAAAGCTACGCATTATTATTATTAGGCGTGTAACCTATCATAATGTGAGGTGTTAAAGTTACGCACTATTATTATTAGGCGTGTAACCTATCATAATGTGAGGTGTTAAAGCTACGCATTATAATTATTAGGCGTGTAACCTATCATAATGTGAGGTGTTAAAGTTACGCACTATTATTATTAGGCGTGTAACCTATCATAATGTGAGGTGTTAAAGCTACGCATTATTATTATTAGGCGTGTAACCTATCATAATGTGAGGTGTTAAAGTTACGCACTATTATTATTAGGCGTGTAACTTATCATAATGTGAGGTGTTAAAGCTAAGCATTATTATTATTAGGCGTGTAACCTATCATAATGTGAGGTGTTAAAGCTACGCACTATTATTATTAGGCGTGTAACTTATCATAATGTGAGGTGTTAAAGTTACGCACTATTATTATTAGGCGTGTAGCTTATCATAATGTGAGGTGTTAAAGCTACGCACTATTATTATTAGGCGTGTAACTTATAGTAATGTGAGGTGTTAGACCTACGCACTATTATTATTAGGCGTGTAACTTATAGTAATGTGAGGTGTTAGACCTACGCACTATTATTATTAGGCGTGTAACTTATCATAATGTGAGGTGTTAAAGCACGCACTATTATTATTAGCCGTGTACCTCATAGTAATGTGAGAAGTTAGACCTACGCACTATTATTATTAGGCGTGCAACTTATCTTAATGTGAGGTGTTAAAGCTACACACTATTATTATTAGGCGTGTAACGTATCATAATGTGAGGCGTTAAGGCTACACACTATTATTATTAGGCGTGTAACTTATCATAATGTGAGGTGTTAAAGCTACGCACTATTATTATTAGCCGTGTAACGTATAGTAATGTGAGGTGTTAGACCTACGCACTATTATTATTAGTCGTGTAACTTTTCATATTGTGAGGGGTTAAAGCTACGCACTATTATTATTAGGCGTGTAACTTGAAGTAATGTGAGGAGTTACAGCTACACACTATTATTATTAGGCGTGTAACTTGAAGTAATGTGAGGTGTTACAGCTGGACACTATTATTATTAGTCGTATAACTTATAATAATGTCAGGTGTTAAAGCTACGTACTATTATTATTAGGCGTGTAACTTATAGTAATGTGAGGTGTTAAAGCTACGCACTATTATTATTAGGCGTGTAACTTATCATAATGTGAGGTGTTAAAGCTACGCACTATTATTATTAGCCGTGTAACTTATGATAATGTGAGGTGTTAGACCTACACACTATTATTATTAGGCGTGTAACATATCATAATGTGAGTTGTTAAAGCTACGCACTAGTATTATTAGGCGTGTAACTTATCATAATGTGAGGTGTTAAAGCTACGCACTATTATTATTAGCCGTGTAACTTATGATAATGTGAGGTGTTAGACCTACACACTATTATTATTAGGCGTGTAACATATCATAATGTGAGGTGTTAAAGCTACGCACTATTATTGTTAGGCCAGTAACTTATCATAATGTGAGGTGTTAAAGCTACGCACTATTATTATTAGGCGTATAACTTATAGTAATGTGAGGTGTTAAAGCTACGCAATATTATTATTAGGCGTGTAACTTGAAGAAATGTGAGGTGTTAAAGCTACGCACTATTATTATAAGGCGTGTACCTTACAGTAATGTGAGGTGTTAGACCTACACACTATTATTATTATGCGTGTAACTTATAATAATGTGAAGTGTTAGACCTACACACTATTATTATTAAGCGTGTAACTTATAATAATGTGAGTGTTAAAGCTACGCTCTATTATTATAAGGCGTGTACCTTTCAGTAATGTGAGGTGTTACAGCTGCACACTATTATTATTAGGCGTGTAACTTGAAGTAATGTGAGGTGTTAAAGCTACGCACTATTATTATTAGGCGTATAGCTTATAGTAAAGTGAGGTGTTAAAGCTACGCACTATTATTATTAGGCGTATAAATTATAGTAATGTGAGGTGTTAAAGCTACGCACTATTATTATTAGGCGTATTGCTTATAGTAAAGTGAGGTGTTAAAGCTACGCACTATTGTTATTAGGCGTGTAACTTGAAGTAATGTGAGGTGTTACAGCTGCACACTATTAATATTAGGCGTATAACTTATAGTAATGTGAGCAGTTACAGCTACACACTATTATTATTAAGCGTGTAACTTGAAGTAATGTGAGGTGTTACAGCTGCGCACTATTATTATTAGGCGTATAACTTATAGTAATGTGAGGTGTTAAAGCTACGCATTATTATTATTAGGCGTATAAATTATAGTAATGTGAGGTGTTAAAGCTACGCACTATTATTATTAGGCGTATAACTTATAGTAATGTGAGGTGTTAAAGCTACGCACTATTATTATTAGGCGTATAAATTATAGTAATGTGAGGTGTTAAAGCTACGCACTATTATTATTAGGCGTATAGCTTATAGTAAAGTGAGGTGTTAAAGCTACGCACTATTATTATTAGGCGTGTAACTTGAAGTAATGTGAGGTGTTACAGCTGCACACTATTATTATTAGGCGTATAGCTTATAGTAAAGTGAGGTGTTAAAGCTACGCACTATTATTATTAGGCGTGTAGCTTGAAGTAATGTGAGGTGTTACAGCTGCACACTATTATTATTAGGCGTATAAATTATAGTAATGTGAGGTGTTAAAGCTACGCACTATTATTATTAGGCGTATAAATTATAGTAATGTGAGGTGTTAAAGCTACGCACTATTATTATTAGGCGTATAAATTATAGTAATGTGAGGTGTTAAAGCTACGCACTATTATTATTAGGCGTATAACTTATAGTAATGTGAGGTGTTAAAGCTACGCACTATTATTATTAGCCGTGTAACTTATCATAATGTGAGTTGTTAAAGCTACGCACTATTATTATTAGGCGTATAACTTATAGTAATGTGAGGTGTTAAAGCTACGCACTATTATTATTAGGCGTGTAACTTATAGTAATGTGAGGTGTTAAAGCTACGCACTATTATTATTAGGCGTGTAACTTGAAGTAATGTGAGGTGTTAAAGCTACGCACTATTATTATTAGGCGTATAAATTATAGTAATGTGAGGTGTTAAAGCTACACACTATTATTATTAAGCGTGTAACTTGAAGTAATGTGAGGTGTTAAAGCTACGCACTATTATTATTAGGCGTATAAATTATAGTAATGTGAGGTGTTAAAGCTACGCACTATTATTATTAAGCGTGTAACTTGAAGTAATGTGAGGTGTTAAAGCTACGCACTATTATTATTAGGCGTACAAATTATAGTAATGTGAGGTGTTAAAGCTACACACTATTATTATTAAGCGTGTAACTTGAAGTAATGTGAGGTGTTAAAGCTACGCACTATTATTATTAGGCGTATAAATTATAGTAATGTGAGGTGTTAAAGCTACGCACTATTATTATTAAGCGTGTAACTTGAAGTAATGTGAGGTGTTAAAGCTACGCACTATTATTATTAGGCGTATAAATTATAGTAATGTGAGGTGTTAAAGCTACACACTATTATTATTAAGCGTGTAACTTGAAGTAATGTGAGGTGTTAAAGCTACGCACTATTATTATTAGGCGTATAAATTATAGTAATGTGAGGTGTTAAAGCTACACACTATTATTATTAAGCGTGTAACTTGAAGTAATGTGAGGTGTTAAAGCTACGCACTATTATTATTAGGCGTATAAATTATAGTAATGTGAGGTGTTAAAGCTACACACTATTATTATTAAGCGTGTAACTTGAAGTAATGTGAGGTGTTAAAGCTACGCACTATTATTATTAGGCGTATAAATTATAGTAATGTGAGGTGTTAAAGCTACGCACTATTATTATTAGGCGTATAAATTATAGTAATGTGAGGTGTTAAAGCTACACACTATTATTATTAAGCGTGTAACTTGAAGTAATGTGAGGTGTTAAAGCTACGCACTATTATTATTAGGCGTATAAATTATAGTAATGTGAGGTGTTAAAGCTACGCACTATTATTATTAGGCGTATAAATTATAGTAATGTGAGGTGTTAAAGCTACGCACTATTATTATTAAGCGTGTAACTTGAAGTAATGTGAGGTGTTAAAGCTACGCACTATTATTATTAGGCGTATAAATTATAGTAATGTGAGGTGTTAAAGCTACACACTATTATTATTAAGCGTGTAACTTGAAGTAATGTGAGGTGTTAAAGCTACGCACTATTATTATTAGGCGTATAAATTATAGTAATGTGAGGTGTTAAAGCTACGCACTATTATTATTAGGCGTATAAATTATAGTAATGTGAGGTGTTAAAGCTACACACTATTATTATTAAGCGTGTAACTTGAAGTAATGTGAGGTGTTAAAGCTACGCACTATTATTATTAGGCGTATAAATTATAGTAATGTGAGGTGTTAAAGCTACGCACTATTATTATTAGGCGTATAAATTATAGTAATGTGAGGTGTTAAAGCTACGCACTATTATTATTAGGCGTATAAATTATAGTAATGTGAGGTGTTAAAGCTACACACTATTATTATTAAGCGTGTAACTTGAAGTAATGTGAGGTGTTAAAGCTACGCACTATTATTATTAGGCGTATAAATTATAGTAATGTGAGGTGTTAAAGCTACGCACTATTATTATTAGGCGTATAAATTATAGTAATGTGAGGTGTTAAAGCTACGCACTATTATTATTAGGCGTATAAATTATAGTAATGTGAGGTGTTAAAGCTACACACTATTATTATTAAGCGTGTAACTTGAAGTAATGTGAGGTGTTAAAGCTACGCACTATTATTATTAGGCGTATAAATTATAGTAATGTGAGGTGTTAAAGCTACGCACTATTATTATTAGGCGTATAAATTATAGTAATGTGAGGTGTTAAAGCTACACACTATTATTATTAAGCGTGTAACTTGAATTAATGTGAGGTGTTAAAGCTACGCACTATTATTATTAGGCGTATAAATTATAGTAATGTGAGGTGTTAAAGCTACGCACTATTATTATTAGGCGTATAAATTATAGTAATGTGAGGTGTTAAAGCTACGCACTATTATTATTAGGCGTATAAATTATAGTAATGTGAGGTGTTAAAGCTACACACTATTATTATTAAGCGTGTAACTTGAAGTAATGTGAGGTGTTAAAGCTACGCACTATTATTATTAGGCGTATAAATTATAGTAATGTGAGGTGTTAAAGCTACACACTATTATTATTAAGCGTGTAACTTGAAGTAATGTGAGGTGTTAAAGCTACGCACTATTATTATTAGGCGTATAAATTATAGTAATGTGAGGTGTTAAAGCTACGCACTATTATTATTAGGCGTATAAATTATAGTAATGTGAGGTGTTAAAGCTACACACTATTATTATTAAGCGTGTAACTTGAAGTAATGTGAGGTGTTAAAGCTACGCACTATTATTATTAGGCGTATAAATTATAGTAATGTGAGGTGTTAAAGCTACGCACTATTATTATTAGGCGTATAAATTATAGTAATGTGAGGTGTTAAAGCTACACACTATTATTATTAAGCGTGTAACTTGAAGTAATGTGAGGTGTTAAAGCTACGCACTATTATTATTAGGCGTATAAATTATAGTAATGTGAGGTGTTAAAGCTACACACTATTATTATTAAGCGTGTAACTTGAAGTAATGTGAGGTGTTAAAGCTACGCACTATTATTATTAGGCGTATAAATTATAGTAATGTGAGGTGTTAAAGCTACGCACTATTATTATTAGGCGTATAAATTATAGTAATGTGAGGTGTTAAAGCTACACACTATTATTATTAAGCGTGTAACTTGAAGTAATGTGAGGTGTTAAAGCTACGCACTATTATTATTAGGCGTATAAATTATAGTAATGTGAGGTGTTAAAGCTACACACTATTATTATTAAGCGTGTAACTTGAAGTAATGTGAGGTGTTAAAGCTACGCACTATTATTATTAGGCGTATAAATTATAGTAATGTGAGGTGTTAAAGCTACGCACTATTATTATTAAGCGTGTAACTTGAAGTAATGTGAGGTGTTAAAGCTACGCACTATTATTATTAGGCGTACAAATTATAGTAATGTGAGGTGTTAAAGCTACACACTATTATTATTAAGCGTGTAACTTGAAGTAATGTGAGGTGTTAAAGCTACGCACTATTATTATTAGGCGTATAAATTATAGTAATGTGAGGTGTTAAAGCTACGCACTATTATTATTAAGCGTGTAACTTGAAGTAATGTGAGGTGTTAAAGCTACGCACTATTATTATTAGGCGTGTAACTTGAAGTAATGTGAGGTGTTACAGCTGCACACTATTAATATTAGGCGTATAACTTATAGTAATGTGAGCAGTTACAGCTACACACTATTATTATTAAGCGTGTAACTTGAAGTAATGTGAGGTGTTACAGCTGCACACTATTATTATTAGGCGTATAACTTATAGTAATGTGAGGTGTTAAAGCTACGCACTATTATTATTAGGCGTATAAATTATAGTAATGTGAGGTGTTAAAGCTACGCACTATTATTATTAAGCGTGTAACTTGAAGTAATGTGAGGTGTTAAAGCTACGCACTATTATTATTAGGCGTATAAATTATAGTAATGTGAGGTGTTAAAGCTACGCACTATTATTATTAGGCGTATAGCTTATAGTAATGTGAGGTGTTACAGCTGCACACTATTATTATTAGGCGTATAACTTATAGTAATGTGAGGTGTTAAAGCTACGCACTATTATTATTAGGCGTATAACTTATAGTAATGTGAGGTGTTAAAGCTACGCACTATTATTATTATGCGTATAACTTATAGTAATGTGAGGTGTTAAAGCTACGCACTATTATTATTAGGCGTATAACTTATAGTAATGTGAGGTGTTAAAGCTACGCACTATTATTATTAGGCGTGTAACTTATAGTAATGTGAGGTGTTACAGCTGCACACTATTATTATTAGGCGTATAACTTATAGTAATGTGAGGTGTTCAAGCTACGCACTATTATTATTAGGCGTGTAACTTATAGTAATGTGAGGTGTTACAGCTGCACACTATTATTATTAGGCGTATAACTTATAGTAATGTGAGGTGTTAAAGCTACGCACTATTATTATTAGGCGTGTAACTTATAGTAATGTGAGGTGTTACAGCTGCACACTATTATTATTAGGCGTATAACTTATAGTAATGTGAGGTGTTAAAGCTACGCACTATTATTATTATTCGTGTAACTTATCATAATGTGAGGTGTTAAAGCTACGCACTATTATTATTAGGCGTGTAACTTGAAGTAATGTGAGGTGTTACAGCTGCACACTATTATTATTAGGCGTATACCTTATAGTAATGTGAGGTGTTAAAGCTACGCGCTATTATTATTAGGCGTATAACTTATAGTAATGTGAGGTGTTAAAGCTACGCACTATTATTATTAGGCGTATAACTTATAGTAATGTGATGTGTTAAAGCTACGCACTATTATTATTAGGCGTATAACTTATAGTAATGTGAGGTGTTAAAGCTACGCACTATTATTATTAGGCGTATAACTTATAGTAATGTGAGCAGTTACAGCTACACACTATTATTATTAAGCGTGTAACTTGAAGTAATGTGAGGTGTTACAGCTGCACACTATTATTATTAGGCGTATAACTTATAGTAATGTGAGGTGTTAAAGCTACGCACTATTATTATTAGGCGTGTAACTTGAAGAAATGTGAGGTGTTAAAGCTACGCACTATTATTATAAGGCGTGTACCTTACAGTAATGTGAGGTGTTAGACCTACACACTATTATTATTAAGCGTGTAACTTATAATAATGTGAAGTGTTAGACCTACACACTATTATTATTAAGCGTGTAACTTATAATAATGTGAGTGTTAAAGCTACGCTCTATTATTATAAGGCGTGTAACCTATAGTAATGTGAGGTGTTAAAGCTACGCACTATTATTATTAGGCGTGTAACTTGATGTAATGTGAAATGTTAAAGCTACGCACTATTATTATTAGGCGTGTAGCTTGAAGTAATGTGAGGTGTTAAAGCTACGCACTATTATTATTAGGCGTGTAACTTATCATAATGTGAGGTGTAAAAGCAGCTACGCACTATTATTATTAGGCGTATAGCTTATAGTAAAGTGAGGTGTTAAAGCTACGCACTATTATTATAGGCGTGTAACTTGAAGTAATGTGAGGTGTTACAGCTGCACACTATTATTATTAGGCGTATAAATTATAGTAATATGAGGTGTTAAAGCTACGCACTATTATTATTAGGCATATAGCTTATAGTAAAGTGAGGTGTTAAAGCTACGCACTATTATTATTAGGCGTGTAACTTGAAGTAATGTGAGGTGTTACAGCTGCACACTATTATCATTAGGCGTATAACTTATAATAATGTGAGGTGTTAAAGCTACGCACTATTGTTATTAGGCGTGTAACTTGAAGTAATGTGAGGTGTTACAGCTGCACACTATTATTATTAGGCGTATAAATTATAGTAATGTGAGGTGTTAAAGCTACGCACTATTATTATTAGGCGTATAGCTTATAGTAAAGTGAGGTGTTAAAGCTACGCACTATTATTATTAGGCGTGTAACTTGAAGTAATGTGAGGTGTTACAGCTGCACACTATTATTGTTAGGCGTATAAATTATAGTAATGTGAGGTGTTAAAGCTACGCACTATTATTATTAGGCGTATAGCTTATAGTAAAGTGAGGTGTTAAAGCTACGCACTATTATTATTAGGCGTGTAACTTGAAGTAATGTGAGGTGTTACAGCTGCACACTATTATTATTAGGCGTATAAATTATAGTAATGTGAGGTGTTAAAGCTACGCACTATTATTATTAGGCGTGTAACTTGAAGTAATGTGAGGTGTTACAGCTGCACACTATTAATATTAGGCGTATAGCTTATAGTAATGTGAGGTGTTAAAGCTACGCACTATTATTATTAGGCGTGTAACTTGAAGTAATGTGAGGTGTTACAGCTGCACACTATTATTATTAGGCGAATAAATTATAGTAATGTGAGGTGTTAAAGCTACGCACTATTATTATTAGGCGTGTAACTTGAAGTAATGTGAGGTGTTACAGCTGCACACTATTATTATTAGGCGTATAAATTATAGTAATGTGAGGTGTTAAAGCTACGCACTATTATTATTAGGCGTGTAACTTGAAGTAATGTGAGGTGTTACAGCTGCACACTATTATTATTAGGCGTATAGCTTATAGTAAAGTGAGGTGTTAAAGCTACGCACTATTATTATTAGGCGTGTAACTTGAAGTAATGTGAGGTGTTACAGCTGCACACTATTAATATTAGGCGTATAACTTATAGTAATGTGAGCAGTTACAGCTACACACTATTATTATTAGGCGTGTAACTTGAAGTAATGTGAGGTGTTACAGCTGCACACTATTATTATTAGGCGTATAAATTATAAAAATGTGAGGTGTTAGACCTACACACAATTGTTATTAGGACTGTAACTTATAATAATGTGAGGTGTTAAAGCTACGCACTATTATTATTAGGCGTGTAACTTGAAGTAATGTGAGGTGTTACAGCTGCACACTATTATTATTAGGCGTATAAATTATAGTAATGTGAGGTGTTAAAGCTACGCACTATTATTATTAGGCGTATAGCTTATAGTAAAGTGAGGTGTTAAAGCTACGCACTATTATTATTATGCGTGTAACTTGAAGTAATGTGAGGTGTTACAGCTGCACACTATTAATATTAGGCGTATAACTTATAGTAATGTGAGCAGTTACAGCTACACACTATTATTATTAAGCGTGTAACTTGAAGTAATGTGAGGTGTTACAGCTGCACACTATTATTATTAGGCGTATAACTTATAATAATGTGAGGTGTTAAAGCTACGCACTATTGTTATTAGGCGTGTAACTTGAAGTAATGTGAGGTGTTACAGCTGCACACTATTATTATTAGGCGTATAACCTATAGTATTGTGAGGTGTTAAAGCTACGCACTATTATTATTAGGCGTATAACTTAAAATAATGTGAGGTGTTAAAGCTACGCACTATTATTATTAGGCGTGTAACTTGAAGTAATGTGAGGTGTTAAAGCTACGCACTATTATTATTAGGCGTATAACTTATAATAATGTGAGGTGTTAAAGCTACGCATTATTATTATTAGGCGTGTAACTTATCATAATGTGAGGTGTTAGACCTACGCACTATTATTATTAGGTGTGTAACTTATCATAATGTGAGGTGTTAAAGCTACGCACGATTATTATTAGGCGTGTAACTTGAAGTAATATTAGGTGTTAGACCTACGCACTATTATTATTAGGCGTGTAACGTATCATAATGTGAGGTGTTAAAGCTACGCACAGTTGTTATAAGGCCTGTAACTTATAATAATGTGAGGTGTTAAAGCTACGCACTATTATTATTAGGCTTGTAACTTATCATAATGTGAGGTGTTAGACCTACGCACTATTATTATTAGCCGTGTAACTTATAGTAATGTGAGGTGTTAAAGCTACGCACTATTATTATTAGGCGTGTAACTTATCATAATGTGAGGTGTTAGACCTACGCACTATTATTATTAGCCGTGTAACTTATAGTAATGTGAGGTGTTAAAGCTACGCACTATTATTATAGGCGTATAACTTATCATAATGTGAGGTGTTAGACCTACGCACTATTATTATTAGCCGTGTAACTTATAGTAATGTGAGGTGTTAAAGCTACGCACTATTATTATTAGGCGTATAACTTATCATAATGTGAGGTGTTAGACCTACGCACTATTATTATTAGCCGTGTAACTTATAGTAATGTGAGGTGTTAAAGCTACGCACTATTATTATTAGGCGTATAACTTATCATAATGTGAGGTGTTAGACCTACGCACTATTATTATTAGCCGTGTAACTTATAGTAATGTGAGGTGTTAAAGCTACGCACTATTATTATAGGCGTATAACTTATCATAATGTGAGGTGTTAGACCTACGCACTATTATTATTAGCCGTGTAACTTATAGTAATGTGAGGTGTTAAAGCTACGCACTATTATTATTAGGCGTGTAACTTATCATAATGTGAGGTGTTAAAGCTACGCACTATTATTATTAGCCGTGTAACTTGTAATAAGGTGAGGTGTTAGACCTACACACTATTATTGATTAGGCGTGTAACTTATCATAATGTGAGGTGTTAAAGCTACGCACTATTATTATTAGGCGTGTAACTTATCATAATGAGAGGTGTTAAAGCTACGCACTATTATTATTAGGCGAGTAACTTTTCATAATGTGAGGTGTTAAAGCTACGCACTATTATTATTAGGGGTGTAACTTATCATAATGTGAGGTGTTAAAGCTACGCACTATTATTATTAGGCGTGTAACTTATAATAATGTGAGGTGTTAGACCTACGCACTATTATTATTAGGCGTGTAACATATCATAATGTGAGGTGTTAAAGCTACGCACTATTATTATTAGGCGTGTAACTTGAAGTAATGTGAGGTGTTACAGCTGCACACTATTATTATTAGGCGTATAACTTATAGCAATGTGAGGTGTTAAAGCTACGCACTATTATTATAAGGCGTATAGCTTATAGTAATGTGAGGTGTTAAAGCTACACACTATTATTATTAGGCGTATAGCTTATAGTAATGTGAGGTGTTAAAGCTACGCACTATTATTATTAGGCGTGTAACTTGAAGTAATGTGAAGTGTTACAGCTGCACACTATTAATATTAGGCGTATAACTTATAGTAATGTGAGGTGTTAAAGCTACGCACTATTATTATTAGGCGTATAACTTATCATAATGTGAGGTGTTAAAGCTACGCACTATTATTATTAGCCGTGTAACTTGTAATAAGGTGAGGTGTTAGACCTACACACTATTATTGATTAGGCGTGTAACTTATCATAATGTGAGGTGTTAAAGCTACGCACTATTATTATTAGCCGTGTAACTTGTAATAAGGTGAGGTGTTAGACCTACACACTATTATTGATTAGGCGTGTAACTTATCATAATGTGAGGTGTTAAAGCTACGCACTATTATTATTAGGCGTGTAACTTATCATAATGTGAGGTGTTAAAGCTACGCACTATTATTATTAGCCGTGTAACTTGTAATAAGGTGAGGTGTTAGACCTACACACTATTATTGATTAGGCGTGTAACTTATCATAATGTGAGGTGTTAAAGCTACGCACTATTATTATTAGGCGTGTAACTTATCATAATGAGAGGTGTTAAAGCTACGCACTATTATTATTAGGCGAGTAACTTTTCATAATGTGAGGTGTTAAAGCTACGCACTATTATTATTAGGCGAGTAACTTATCATAATGTGAGGTGTTAAAGCTACGCACTATTATTATTAGGCGTGTAACTTATAATAATGTGAGGTGTTAGACCTACGCACTATTATTATTAGGCGTGTAACATATCATAATGTGAGGTGTTAAAGCTACGCACTATTATTATTAGGCGTGTAACTTATCATAATGTGAGGTGTTAAAGCTACGCACTATTATTATTAGGCGTGTAACTTGAAGTAATGTGAGGTGTTACAGCTGCACACTATTATTATTAGGCGTATAACTTATAGCAATGTGAGGTGTTAAAGCTACGCACTATTATTATAAGGCGTATAGCTTATAGTAATGTGAGGTGTTAAAGCTAGACACTATTATTATTAGGCGTATAGCTTATAGTAATGTGAGGTGTTAAAGCTACGCACTATTATTATTAGGCGTGTAACTTGAAGTAATGTGAGGTGTTACAGCTGCACACTATTAATATTAGGCGTATAACTTATAGTAATGTGAGGTGTTAAAGCTACGCACTATTATTATTAGGCGTGTAACTTGAAGTAATGTGAGGTGTTACAGCTGCACACTATTAATATTAGGCGTATAACTTATAGTAATGTGAGGTGTTAAAGCTACGCACTATTATTATTAGGCGTATAACTTATAATAATGTAAGGTGTTAAAGCTACGCACTATTATTATTAGGCGTGTAACTAAAAGTAATGTGAGGTGTTAGAGCTATACACTATTATTACTATACGTGTAACTTATAGTAATGTGAAGTGTTAGAGCTATACACTATTATTACTATACGTGTAACTTATACTAATGTGAGGTGTTAGAGCTACACACTATTATTACTATTCGTGTAACTTATACTAATGTGAAGAGTTACAGCGACACACTATTATTATTAAGCGTGTAACTTGAAGTAATGTGAGGTGTTACAGCTGCACACTATTATTATTAGGCGTATAACTTATAATATTGTAAGGTGTTAAAGCTACGCACTATTATTATTAGGCGTGTAACTTGAAGTAATGTGAGGTGTTAGAGCTACACACTATTATTACTATTCGTGTAACTTATACTAATGTGAGGTGTTAGAGCTACACACTATTATTACTTGTCGTGTAACTTATACTAATGTGAGTTGTTAGAGCTACACACTATTATTACTATTCGTGTAACTTATAGTAATGTGAAGTGTTAGAGCTACACACTATTATTACTATTCGTGTAACTTATACTAATGTGAGGTGTTAGAGCTACACAATATTATTACTATTCGTGTAACTTATACTAATGTGAAGAGTTACAGCGACACACTATTATTATTAAGCGTGTAACTTGATGTAATGTGAGGTGTTACAGCTGCACACTATTATTATTAGGCGTATAACTTATAATAATGTAAGGTGTTAAAGCTACGCACTATTATTATTAGGCGTGTAACTTGAAGTAATGTGAGGTGTTAGAGCTACACACTATTATTACTATTCGTGTAACTTATAGTAATGTGAAGTGTTAGAGCTATACACTATTATTACTATACGTGTAACTTATACTAATGTGAGGTGTTAGAGCTACACACTATTATTACTTGTCGTGTAACTTATACTAATGTGAGTTGTTAGAGCTACACACTATTATTACTATTCGTGTAACTTATAGTAATGTGAAGTGTTAGAGCTACACACTATTATTACTATTCGTGTAACTTATACTAATGTGAGGTGTTAGAGCTACACACTATTATTACTATTCGTGTAACTTATAATAATGTGAGGTGTTAGAGCTGCTCACTATTATTACTATTCGTGTAACTTATACTAATGTGAGGTGTTAGAGCTACACACTATTATTACTATTCGTGTAACTTATAGTAATGTGAAGTGTTAGAGCTACACACTATTATTACGATTCGTGTAACTTATACTAATGTGAGGTGTTAGAGCTACACATTATTATTACTATTCGTGTAACTTATAGTAATGTGAAGTGTTAGAGCTATACACTATTATTACCATTCGTGTAACACTTAGTAATGTGAAGTGTTAGAGCTACACACTATTATTACTATTCGTGTAACTTATAGTAATGTGAAGTGTTAGAGCTACACACTATTATTATTAGGCGTGTAACTTATCATAATGTGAGGTGTTAAAGCTACGCACTATTATTATTAGCTGTGTAAGTTATAGTAATGTGAGGTGTTAGACCTACACACTATTATTATTAGGCGTGTAACATATCATAATGTGAGGTGTTATAGCTACGCAGTATTATTATTAGGCGTGTAACATATAATAATGTGAGGTGTTAAAGCTACGCACTGTAATTATTAGCCGTGTAACTTATAGTAATGTGAGGTGTTAAAGCTATGCACTATTATTATTAGGCGTGTAACTTATCATAATGTGAGGTGTTAAAGCTACGCACTATTATTATTGGCCGTGTAACTTATGATAATGTGAGGTGTTAGACCTACACACTATTATTATTAGGCGTGTAACATATCATAATGTGAGGTGTTATAGCTACGCACTTTTATTATTAGGCCAGGAACTTATCATAATGTGAGGTGTTAAAGCTACGCACTATTATTATTAGGCGTATAACTTATAGTAATGTGAGGTGTTAAAGCTACGCTCTATTATTATTAGGCGTGTAACTTGGAGAAATGTGAGGTGTTACAGCTGCACACTATTATTATTAGGCCTGTAACTTATAATAATGTGAGTGTTAAAGCTACGCACTATTATTATAAGGCGTGTACCTTACAGTAATGTGAGGTGTTAGACCTACACACTATTATTAATAGGCGTGTAACTTATAATAATGTGAGGTGTTAGACCTACACAGTATTATTATTAAGCGTGTAACTTATAATAATGTGAGTGTTAAAGCTACGCACTATTATTATAAGGCGTGTACCTTACAGTAATGTGAGGTGTTAGACCTACACACTATTATTAATAGGCGTGTAACTTATAATAATGTGAGGTGTTAGACCTACACACTATTATTAAGCGTATAACTTATAATAATGTGAGTGTTAAAGCTACGCACTATTATTATAAGGCGTGTACCTTACAGTAATGTGAGGTGTTAGACCTACACACTATTATTATTAAGCGTGTAACTTATAATAATGTGAAGTGTTAGACCTACACACTATTATTATTAAGCGTGTAACTTATAATAATGTGAGTGTTAAAGCTACGCTCTATTATTATAAGGCGTGTAACCTATAGTAATGTGAGGTGTTAAAGCTACGCACTATTATTATTAGGCGTGTAACTTGATGTAATGTGAAATGTTAAAGCTACGCACTATTATTATTAGGCGTGTAGCTTGAAGTAATGTGAGGTGTTAAAGCTACGCACTATTATTATTAGGCGTGTAACTTATCATAATGTGAGGTGTAAAAGCTACGCACTATTATTATTAGGCGTATAGCTTATAGTAAAGTGAGGTGTTAAAGCTACGCACTATTATTATAGGCGTGTAACTTGAAGTAATGTGAGGTGTTACAGCTGCACACTATTATTATTAGGCGTATAAATTATAGTAATATGAGGTGTTAAAGCTACGCACTATTATTATTAGGCGTATAGCTTATAGTAAAGTGAGGTGTTAAAGCTACGCACTATTATTATTAGGCGTGTAACTTGACGTAATGTGAGGTGTTACAGCTGCACACTATTATCATTAGGCGTATAACTTATAATAATGTGAGGTGTTAAAGCTACGCACTATTGTTATTAGGCGTGTAACTTGAAGTAATGTGAGGTGTTACAGCTGCACACTATTATTATTAGGCGTATAAATTATAGTAATGTGAGGTGTTAAAGCTACGCACTATTATTATTAGGCGTATAGCTTATAGTAAAGTGAGGTGTTAAAGCTACGCACTATTATTATTAGGCGTGTAACTTGAAGTAATGTGAGGTGTTACAGCTGCACACTATTATTGTTAGGCGTATAAATTATAGTAATGTGAGGTGTTAAAGCTACGCACTATTATTATTAGGCGTATAGCTTATAGTAAAGTGAGGTGTTAAAGCTACGCACTATTATTATTAGGCGTGTAACTTGAAGTAATGTGAGGTGTTACAGCTGCACACTATTATTATTAGGCGTATAAATTATAGTAATGTTAGGTGTTAAAGCTACGCACTATTATTATTAGGCGTGTAACTTGAAGTAATGTGAGGTGTTACAGCTGCACACTATTAATATTAGGCGTATAGCTTATAGTAATGTGAGGTGTTAAAGCTACGCACTATTATTATTAGGCGTGTAACTTGAAGTAATGTGAGGTGTTACAGCTGCACACTATTATTATTAGGCGAATAAATTATAGTAATGTGAGGTGTTAAAGCTACGCACTATTATTATTAGGCGTGTAACTTGAAGTAATGTGAGGTGTTACAGCTGCACACTATTATTATTAGGCGTATAAATTATAGTAATGTGAGGTGTTAAAGCTACGCACTATTATTATTAGGCGTGTAACTTGAAGTAATGTGAGGTGTTACAGCTGCACACTATTATTATTAGGCGTATAGCTTATAGTAAAGTGAGGTGTTAAAGCTACGCACTATTATTATTAGGCGTGTAACTTGAAGTAATGTGAGGTGTTACAGCTGCACACTATTAATATTAGGCGTATAACTTATAGTAATGTGAGCAGTTACAGCTACACACTATTATTATTAGGCGTGTAACTTGAAGTAATGTGAGGTGTTACAGCTGCACACTATTATTATTAGGCGTATAAATTATAAAAATGTGAGGTGTTAGACCTACACACAATTGTTATTAGGACTGTAACTTATAATAATGTGAGGTGTTAAAGCTACGCACTATTATTATTAGGCGTGTAACTTGAAGTAATGTGAGGTGTTACAGCTGCACACTATTATTATTAGGCGTATAAATTATAGTAATGTGAGGTGTTAAAGCTACGCACTATTATTATTAGGCGTATAGCTTATAGTAAAGTGAGGTGTTAAAGCTACGCACTATTATTATTATGCGTGTAACTTGAAGTAATGTGAGGTGTTACAGCTGCACACTATTAATATTAGGCGTATAACTTATAGTAATGTGAGCAGTTACAGCTACACACTATTATTATTAAGCGTGTAACTTGAAGTAATGTGAGGTGTTACAGCTGCACACTATTATTATTAGGCGTATAACTTATAATAATGTGAGGTGTTAAAGCTACGCACTATTGTTATTAGGCGTGTAACTTGAAGTAATGTGAGGTGTTACAGCTGCACACTATTATTATTAGGCGTATAACCTATAGTATTGTGAGGTGTTAAAGCTACGCACTATTATTATTAGGCGTATAACTTAAAATAATGTGAGGTGTTAAAGCTACGCACTATTATTATTAGGCGTGTAACTTGAAGTAATGTGAGGTGTTAAAGCTACGCACTATTATTATTAGGCGTATAACTTATAATAATGTGAGGTGTTAAAGCTACGCATTATTATTATTAGGCGTGTAACTTATCATAATGTGAGGTGTTAGACCTACGCACTATTATTATTAGGTGTGTAACTTATCATAATGTGAGGTGTTAAAGCTACGCACGATTATTATTAGGCGTGTAACTTGAAGTAATATTAGGTGTTAGACCTACGCACTATTATTATTAGGCGTGTAACGTATCATAATGTGAGGTGTTAAAGCTACGCACAGTTGTTATAAGGCCTGTAACTTATAATAATGTGAGGTGTTAAAGCTACGCACTATTATTATTAGGCTTGTAACTTATAATAATGTGAGGTGTTAGACCTACGCACTATTATTATTAGCCGTGTAACTTATAGTAATGTGAGGTGTTAAAGCTACGCACTATTATTATTAGGCGTGTAACTTATCATAATGTGAGGTGTTAAAGCTACGCACTATTATTATTAGCCGTGTAACTTGTAATAAGGTGAGGTGTTAGACCTACACACTATTATTGATTAGGCGTGTAACTTATCATAATGTGAGGTGTTAAAGCTACGCACTATTATTATTAGGCGTGTAACTTATCATAATGAGAGGTGTTAAAGCTACGCACTATTATTATTAGGCGAGTAACTTTTCATAATGTGAGGTGTTAAAGCTACGCACTATTATTATTAGGGGTGTAACTTATCATAATGTGAGGTGTTAAAGCTACGCACTATTATTATTAGGCGTGTAACTTATAATAATGTGAGGTGTTAGACCTACGCACTATTATTATTAGGCGTGTAACATATCATAATGTGAGGTGTTAAAGCTACGCACTATTATTATTAGGCGTGTAACTTATCATAATGTGAGGTGTTAAAGCTACGCACTATTATTATTAGGCGTGTAACTTGAAGTAATGTGAGGTGTTACAGCTGCACACTATTATTATTAGGCGTATAACTTATAGCAATGTGAGGTGTTAAAGCTACGCACTATTATTATAAGGCGTATAGCTTATAGTAATGTGAGGTGTTAAAGCTACGCACTATTATTATTAGGCGTATAGCTTATAGTAATGTGAGGTGTTAAAGCTACGCACTATTATTATTAGGCGTATAGCTTATAGTAATGTGAGGTGTTAAAGCTACGCACTATTATTATTAGGCGTGTAACTTGAAGTAATGTGAGGTGTTAAAGCTACGCACTATTATTATTAGGCGTGTAACTTGAAGTAATGTGAGGTGTTAAAGCTACGCACTATTATTATTAGGCGTATAGCTTATAGTAATGTGAGGTGTTAAAGCTACGCACTATTATTATTAGGCGTGTAACTTGAAGTAATGTGAGGTGTTAAAGCTACGCACTATTATTATTAGGCGTATAGCTTATAGTAATGTGAGGTGTTAAAGCTACGCACTATTATTATTAGGCGTGTAACTTGAAGTAATGTGAGGTGTTAAAGCTACGCACTATTATTATTAGGCGTATAGCTTATAGTAATGTGAGGTGTTAAAGCTACGCACTATTATTATTAGGCGTGTAACTTGAAGTAATGTGAGGTGTTAAAGCTACGCACTATTATTATTAGGCGTATAGCTTATAGTAATGTGAGGTGTTAAAGCTACGCACTATTATTATTAGGCGTGTAACTTGAAGTAATGTGAGGTGTTAAAGCTACACACTATTATTATTAGGCGTATAGCTTATAGTAATGTGAGGTGTTAAAGCTACGCACTATTATTATTAGGCGTGTAACTTGAAGTAATGTGAGGTGTTAAAGCTACGCACTATTATTATTAGGCGTGTAACTTGAAGTAATGTGAGGTGTTAAAGCTACACACTATTATTATTAGGCGTATAGCTTATAGTAATGTGAGGTGTTAAAGCTACGCACTATTATTATTAGGCGTGTAACTTGAAGTAATGTGAAGTGTTACAGCTGCACACTATTAATATTAGGCGTATAGCTTATAGTAATGTGAGGTGTTAAAGCTACGCACTATTATTATTAGGCGTGTAACTTGAAGTAATGTGAAGTGTTACAGCTGCACACTATTAATATTAGGCGTATAACTTATAGCAATGTGAGGTGTTAAAGCTACGCACTATTATTATAAGGCGTATAGCTTATAGTAATGTGAGGTGTTAAAGCTACGCACTATTATTATTAGGCGTATAGCTTATAGTAATGTGAGGTGTTAAAGCTACGCACTATTATTATTAGGCGTATAGCTTATAGTAATGTGAGGTGTTAAAGCTACGCACTATTATTATTAGGCGTGTAACTTGAAGTAATGTGAGGTGTTAAAGCTACGCACTATTATTATTAGGCGTGTAACTTGAAGTAATGTGAGGTGTTAAAGCTACGCACTATTATTATTAGGCGTATAGCTTGTAGTAATGTTAGGTGTTAAAGCTACGCACTATTATTATTAGGCGTGTAACTTGAAGTAATGTGAGGTGTTAAAGCTACGCACTATTATTATTAGGCGTATAGCTTATAGTAATGTGAGGTGTTAAAGCTACGCACTATTATTATTAGGCGTGTAACTTGAAGTAATGTGAGGTGTTAAAGCTACGCACTATTATTATTAGGCGTATAGCTTATAGTAATGTGAGGTGTTAAAGCTACGCACTATTATTATTAGGCGTGTAACTTGAAGTAATGTGAGGTGTTAAAGCTACGCACTATTATTATTAGGCGTATAGCTTATAGTAATGTGAGGTGTTAAAGCTACGCACTATTATTATTAGGCGTGTAACTTGAAGTAATGTGAGGTGTTAAAGCTACACACTATTATTATTAGGCGTATAGCTTATAGTAATGTGAGGTGTTAAAGCTACGCACTATTATTATTAGGCGTGTAACTTGAAGTAATGTGAGGTGTTAAAGCTACGCACTATTATTATTAGGCGTGTAACTTGAAGTAATGTGAGGTGTTAAAGCTACACACTATTATTATTAGGCGTATAGCTTATAGTAATGTGAGGTGTTAAAGCTACGCACTATTATTATTAGGCGTGTAACTTGAAGTAATGTGAAGTGTTACAGCTGCACACTATTAATATTAGGCGTATAACTTATAGTAATGTGAGGTGTTAAAGCTACGCACTATTATTATTAGGCGTGTAACTTGAAGTAATGTGAAGTGTTACAGCTGCACACTATTAATATTAGGCGTATAACTTATAGTAATGTGAGGTGTTAAAGCTACGCACTATTATTATTAGGCGTATAACTTATAGTAATGTGAGGTGGTAAAGCTACGCACTATTATTATTAGCCGTGTAACTTGTAATAAGGTGAGGTGTTAGACCTACACACTATTATTGATTAGGCGTGTAACTTATCATAATGTGAGGTGTTAAAGCTACGCACTATTATTATTAGGCGTGTAACTTATCATAATGTGAGGTGTTAAAGCTACGCACTATTATTATTAGCCGTGTAACTTGTAATAAGGTGAGGTGTTAGACCTACACACTATTATTGATTAGGCGTGTAACTTATCATAATGTGAGGTGTTAAAGCTACGCACTATTATTATTAGGCGTGTAACTTATCATAATGAGAGGTGTTAAAGCTACGCACTATTATTATTAGGCGAGTAACTTTTCATAATGTGAGGTGTTAAAGCTACGCACTATTATTATTAGGGGTGTAACTTATCATAATGTGAGGTGTTAAAGCTACGCACTATTATTATTAGGCGTGTAACTTATAATAATGTGAGGTGTTAGACCTACGTACTATTATTATTAGGCGTGTAACATATCATAATGTGAGGTGTTAAAGCTACGCACTATTATTATTAGGCGTGTAACTTATCATAATGTGAGGTGTTAAAGCTACGCACTATTATTATTAGGCGTGTAACTTGAAGTAATGTGAGGTGTTACAGCTGCACACTATTATTATTAGGCGTATAACTTATAGCAATGTGAGGTGTTAAAGCTACGCACTATTATTATAAGGCGTATAGCTTATAGTAATGTGAGGTGTTAAAGCTACACACTATTATTATTAGGCGTATAGCTTATAGTAATGTGAGGTGTTAAAGCTACGCACTATTATTATTAGGCGTGTAACTTGAAGTAATGTGAGGTGTTTCAGCTGCACACTAATAATATTAGGCGTATAACTTATAGTAATGTGAGGTGTTAAAGCTACGCACTATTATTATTAGGCGTGTAACTTGAAGTAATGTGAGGTGTTACAGCTGCACACTATTAATATTAGGCGTATAACTTATAGTAATGTGAGGTGTTAAAGCTACGCACTATTATTATTAGGCGTATAACTTATAATAATGTAAGGTGTTAAAGCTACGCACTATTATTATTAGGCGTGTAACTTGAAGTAATGTGAGGTGTTAGAGCTACACACTATTATTACTATTCGTGTAACTTATAGTAATGTGAAGTGTTAGAGCTATACACTATTATTACTATACGTGTAACTTATACTAATGTGAGGTGTTAGAGCTACACACTATTATTACTATTCGTGTAACTTATACTAATGTGAAGAGTTACAGCGACACACTATTATTATTAAGCGTGTAACTTGAAGTAATGTGAGGTGTTACAGCTGCACACTATTATTATTAGGCGTATAACTTATAATAATGTAAGGTGTTAAAGCTACGCACTATTATTATTAGGCGTGTAACTTGAAGTAATGTGAGGTGCTAGAGCTACACACTATTATTACTATTCGTGTAACTTATACTAATGTGAGGTGTTAGAGCTACACACTATTATTACTTGTCGTGTAACTTATACTAATGTGAGTTGTTAGAGCTACACACTATTATTACTATTCGTGTAACTTATAGTAATGTGAAATGTTAGAGCTACACACTATTATTACTATTCGTGTAACTTATACTAATGTGAGGTGTTAGAGCTACACAATATTATTACTATTCGTGTAACTTATACTAATGTGAAGAGTTACAGCGACACACTATTATTATTAAGCGTGTAACTTGATGTAATGTGAGGTGTTACAGCTGCACACTATTATTATTAGGCGTATAACTTATAATAATGTAAGGTGTTAAAGCTACGCACTATTATTATTAGGCGTGTAACTTGAAGTAATGTGAGGTGTTAGAGCTACACACTATTATTACTATTCGTGTAACTTATAGTAATGTGAAGTGTTAGAGCTATACACTATTATTACTATTCGTGTAACTTATACTAATGTGAGGTGTTAGAGCTACACACTATTATTACTTGTCGTGTAACTTATACTAATGTGAGTTGTTAGAGCTACACACTATTATTACTATTCGTGTAACTTATAGTAATGTGAAGTGTTAGAGCTACACACTATTATTACTATTCGTGTAACTTATACTAATGTGAGGTGTTAGAGCTACACACTATTATTACTATTCGTGTAACTTATAATAATGTGAGGTGTTAGAGCTGCTCACTATTATTACTATTCGTGTAACTTATACTAATGTGAGGTGTTAGAGCTACACACTATTATTACTATTCGTGTAACTTATAGTAATGTGAAGTGTTAGAGCTACACACTATTATTACTATTCGTGTAACTTATACTAATGTGAGGTGTTAGAGCTACACATTATTATTACTATTCGTGTAACTTATAGTAATGTGAAGTGTTAGAGCTATACACTATTATTACCATTCGTGTAACACTTAGTAATGTGAAGTGTTAGAGCTACACACTATTATTACTATTCGTGTAACTTATAGTAATGTGAAGTGTTAGAGCTACACACTATTATTACTATTCGTGTAACTTATACTAATGTGAGGTGTTAGAGCTACACATTATTATTACTATTCGTGTAACTTATAGTAATGTGAAGTGTTAGAGCTATACACTATTATTACCATTCGTGTAACACTTAGTAATGTGAAGTGTTAGAGCTACACACTATTATTACTATTCGTGTAACTTATAGTAATGTGAAGTGTTAGAGCTACACACTATTATTACTATTCGTGTAACTTATACTAATGTGAGGTGTTAGAGCTACACATTATTATTACTATTCGTGTAACTTATAGTAATGTGAAGTGTTAGAGCTATACACTATTATTACCATTCGTGTAACACTTAGTAATGTGAAGTGTTAGAGCTACACACTATTATTACTATTCGTGTAACTTATAGTAATGTGAAGTGTTAGAGCTACACACTATTATTATTAGGCGTGTAACTTATCATAATGTGAAGTGTTAGAGCTACACACTATTATTATTAGGCGTGTAACTTATCATAATGTGAGGTGTTAGACCTACACACTATTATTATTAGGCGTGTAACATATCATAATGTGAGGTGTTAAAGCTACGCACTGTAATTATTAGCCGTGTAACTTATAGTAATGTGAGGTGTTAAAGCTATGCACTATTATTATTAGGCGTGTAACTTATCATAATGTGAGGTGTTAAAGCTACGCACTATTATTATTGGCCGTGTAACTTATGATAATGTGAGGTGTTAGACCTACACACTATTATTATTAGGCGTGTAACATATCATAATGTGAGGTGTTATAGCTACGCACTTTTATTATTAGGCCAGGAACTTATCATAATGTGATGTGTTAAAGCTACGCACTATTATTATTAGGCGTATAACTTATAGTAATGTGAGGTGTTAAAGCTACGCTCTATTATTATTAGGCGTGTAACTTGGAGAAATGTGAGGTGTTACAGCTGCACACTATTATTATTAGGCCTGTAACTTATAATAATGTGAGTGTTAAAGCTACGCACTATTATTATAAGGCGTGTACCTTACAGTAATGTGAGGTGTTAGACCTACACACTATTATTAATAGGCGTGTAACTTATAATAATGTGAGGTGTTAGACCTACACAGTATTATTATTAAGCGTGTAACTTATAATAATGTGAGTGTTAAAGCTACGCACTATTATTATAAGGCGTGTACCTTACAGTAATGTGAGGTGTTAGACCTACACACTATTATTAATAGGCGTGTAACTTATAATAATGTGAGGTGTTAGACCTACACACTATTATTAAGCGTATAACTTATAATAATGTGAGTGTTAAAGCTACGCACTATTATTATAAGGCGTGTACCTTACAGTAATGTGAGGTGTTAGACCTACACACTATTATTATTAAGCGTGTAACTTATAATAGTGTGAAGTGTTAGACCTACACACTATTATTATTAAGCGTGTAACTTATAATAATGTGAGTGTTAAAGCTACGCTCTATTATTATAAGGCGTGTAACCTATAGTAATGTGAGGTGTTAAAGCTACGCACTATTATTATTAGGCGTGTAACTTGATGTAATGTGAAATGTTAAAGCTACGCACTATTATTATTAGGCGTGTAGCTTGAAGTAATGTGAGGTGTTAAAGCTACGCACTATTATTATTAGGCGTGTAACTTATCATAATGTGAGGTGTAAAAGCTACGCACTATTATTATTAGGCGTATAGCTTATAGTAAAGTGAGGTGTTAAAGCTACGCACTATTATTATAGGCGTGTAACTTGAAGTAATGTGAGGTGTTACAGCTGCACACTATTATTATTAGGCGTATAAATTATAGTAATATGAGGTGTTGAAGCTACGCACTATTATTATTAGGCGTATAGCTTATAGTAAAGTGAGGTGTTAAAGCTACGCACTATTATTATTAGGCGTGTAACTTGAAGTAATGTGAGGTGTTACAGCTGCACACTATTATCATTAGGCGTATAACTTATAATAATGTGAGGTGTTAAAGCTACGCACTATTGTTATTAGGCGTGTAACTTGAAGTAATGTGAGGTGTTACAGCTGCACACTATTATTATTAGGCGTATAAATTATAGTAATGTGAGGTGTTAAAGCTACGCACTATTATTATTAGGCGTATAGCTTATAGTAAAGTGAGGTGTTAAAGCTACGCACTATTATTATTAGGCGTGTAACTTGAAGTAATGTGAGGTGTTACAGCTGCACACTATTATTGTTAGGCGTATAAATTATAGTAATGTGAGGTGTTAAAGCTACGCACTATTATTATTAGGCGTATAGCTTATAGTAAAGTGAGGTGTTAAAGCTACGCACTATTATTATTAGGCGTGTAACTTGAAGTAATGTGAGGTGTTACAGCTGCACACTATTATTATTAGGCGTATAAATTATAGTAATGTGAGGTGTTAAAGCTACGCACTATTATTATTAGGCGTGTAACTTGAAGTAATGTGAGGTGTTACAGCTGCACACTATTAATATTAGGCGTATAGCTTATAGTAATGTGAGGTGTTAAAGCTACGCACTATTATTATTAGGCGTGTAACTTGAAGTAATGTGAGGTGTTACAGCTGCACACTATTAATATTAGGCGAATAAATTATAGTAATGTGAGGTGTTAAAGCTACGCACTATTATTATTAGGCGTGTAACTTGAAGTAATGTGAGGTGTTACAGCTGCACACTATTATTATTAGGCGTATAAATTATAGTAATGTGAGGTGTTAAAGCTACGCACTATTATTATTAGGCGTGTAACTTGAAGTAATGTGAGGTGTTACAGCTGCACACTATTATTATTAGGCGTATAGCTTATAGTAAAGTGAGGTGTTAAAGCTACGCACTATTATTATTAGGCGTGTAACTTGAAGTAATGTGAGGTGTTACAGCTGCACACTATTAATATTAGGCGTATAACTTATAGTAATGTGAGCAGTTACAGCTACACACTATTATTATTAGGCGTGTAACTTGAAGTAATGTGAGGTGTTACAGCTGCACACTATTATTATTAGGCGTATAAATTATAAAAATGTGAGGTGTTAGACCTACACACAATTGTTATTAGGACTGTAACTTATAATAATGTGAGGTGTTAAAGCTACGCACTATTATTATTAGGCGTGTAACTTGAAGTAATGTGAGGTGTTACAGCTGCACACTATTATTATTAGGCGTATAAATTATAGTAATGTGAGGTGTTAAAGCTACGCACTATTATTATTAGGCGTATAGCTTATAGTAAAGTGAGGTGTTAAAGCTACGCACTATTATTATTATGCGTGTAACTTGAAGTAATGTGAGGTGTTACAGCTGCACACTATTAATATTAGGCGTATAACTTATAGTAATGTGAGCAGTTACAGCTACACACTATTATTATTAAGCGTGTAACTTGAAGTAATGTGAGGTGTTACAGCTGCACACTATTATTATTAGGCGTATAACTTATAATAATGTGAGGTGTTAAAGCTACGCACTATTGTTATTAGGCGTGTAACTTGAAGTAATGTGAGGTGTTACAGCTGCACACTATTATTATTAGGCGTATAACCTATAGTATTGTGAGGTGTTAAAGCTACGCACTATTATTATTAGGCGTATAACTTAAAATAATGTGAGGTGTTAAAGCTACGCACTATTATTATTAGGCGTGTAACTTGAAGTAATGTGAGGTGTTAAAGCTACGCACTATTATTATTAGGCGTATAACTTATAATAATGTGAGGTGTTAAAGCTACGCATTATTATTATTAGGCGTGTAACTTATCATAATGTGAGGTGTTAGACCTACGCACTATTATTATTAGGTGTGTAACTTATCATAATGTGAGGTGTTAAAGCTACGCACGATTATTATTAGGCGTGTAACTTGAAGTAATATTAGGTGTTAGACCTACGCACTATTATTATTAGGCGTGTAACGTATCATAATGTGAGGTGTTAAAGCTACGCACAGTTGTTATACGGCCTGTAACTTATAATAATGTGAGGTGTTAAAGCTACGCACTATTATTATTAGGCTTGTAACTTATAATAATGTGAGGTGTTAGACCTACGCACTATTATTATTAGCCGTGTAACTTATAGTAATGTGAGGTGTTAAAGCTACGCACTATTATTATTAGGCGTGTAACTTATCATAATGTGAGGTGTTAAAGCTACGCACTATTATTATTAGGCGTGTAACATATCATAATGTGAGGTGTTAGACCTACGCACTATTATTATTAGCCGTGTAACTTATAGTAATGTGAGGTGTTAAAGCTACGCACTATTATTATTAGGCGTGTAACTTATCATAATGTGAGGTGTTAAAGCTACGCACTATTATTATTAGGCGTGTAACATATCATAATGTGAGGTGTTAAAGCTACGCACTATTATTATTAGGCGTGTAACTTATCATAATGTGAGGTGTTAAAGCTACGCACTATTATTATTAGGCGTGTAACTTATCATAATGTGAGGTGTTAAAGCTACGCACTATTATTATTAGGCGTGTAACTTATCATAATGTGAGGTGTTAAAGCTACGCACTATTATTATTAGGCGTGTAACATATCATAATGTGAGGTGTTAAAGCTACGCACTATTATTATTAGGCGTGTAACTTATCATAATGTGAGGTGTTAAAGCTACGCACTATTATTATTAGGCGTGTAACTTATAATAATGTGAGGTGTTAAAGCTACGCACTATTATTATTAGGCTTGTAACTTATCATAATGTGAGGTGTTAAAGCTACGCACTATTATTATTAGGCGTGTAACATATCATAATGTGAGGTGTTAAAGCTACGCACTATTATTATTAGCCGTGTAACTTATAGTAATGTGAGGTGTTAAAGCTACGCACTATTATTATTAGGCGTGTAACATATCATAATGTGAGGTGTTAAAGCTACGCACTATTATTATTAGCCGTGTAACTTATAGTAATGTGAGGTGTTAGACCTACGCACTATTATTATTAGCCGTGTAACTTATAGTAATGTGAGGTGTTAAAGCTACGCACTATTATTATTAGGCGTGTAACATATCATAATGTGAGGTGTTAAAGCTACGCACTATTATTATTAGCCGTGTAACTTATAGTAATGTGAGGTGTTAGACCTACGCACTATTATTATTAGCCGTGTAACTTATAGTAATGTGAGGTGTTAAAGCTACGCACTATTATTATTAGGCGTGTAACATATCATAATGTGAGGTGTTAAAGCTACGCACTATTATTATTAGCCGTGTAACTTATAGTAATGTGAGGTGTTAGACCTACGCACTATTATTATTAGCCGTGTAACTTATAGTAATGTGAGGTGTTAAAGCTACGCACTATTATTATTAGGCGTGTAACATATCATAATGTGAGGTGTTAAAGCTACGCACTATTATTATTAGCCGTGTAACTTATAGTAATGTGAGGTGTTAGACCTACGCACTATTATTATTAGCCGTGTAACTTATAGTAATGTGAGGTGTTAAAGCTACGCACTATTATTATTAGGCGTGTAACATATCATAATGTGAGGTGTTAAAGCTACGCACTATTATTATTAGCCGTGTAACTTATAGTAATGTGAGGTGTTAGACCTACGCACTATTATTATTAGCCGTGTAACTTATAGTAATGTGAGGTGTTAAAGCTACGCACTATTATTATTAGGCGTGTAACATATCATAATGTGAGGTGTTAAAGCTACGCACTATTATTATTAGCCGTGTAACTTATAGTAATGTGAGGTGTTAGACCTACGCACTATTATTATTAGCCGTGTAACTTATAGTAATGTGAGGTGTTAAAGCTACGCACTATTATTATTAGGCGTGTAACATATCATAATGTGAGGTGTTAAAGCTACGCACTATTATTATTAGCCGTGTAACTTATAGTAATGTGAGGTGTTAGACCTACGCACTATTATTATTAGCCGTGTAACTTATAGTAATGTGAGGTGTTAAAGCTACGCACTATTATTATTAGGCGTGTAACATATCATAATGTGAGGTGTTAAAGCTACGCACTATTATTATTAGCCGTGTAACTTATAGTAATGTGAGGTGTTAGACCTACGCACTATTATTATTAGCCGTGTAACTTATAGTAATGTGAGGTGTTAAAGCTACGCACTATTATTATTAGGCGTGTAACTTATCATAATGTGAGGTGTTAAAGCTACGCACTATTATTATTAGCCGTGTAACTTGAAGTAATGTGAGGTGTTACAGCTACGCACTATTATTATTAGGCGTATAACTTATAATAATGTGAGGTGTTAAAGCTACGCATTATTATTATTAGGCGTGTAACTTATCATAATGTGAGGTGTTAGACCTACGCACTATTATTATTAGGTGTGTAACTTATCATAATGTGAGGTGTTAAAGCTACGCACGATTATTATTAGGCGTGTAACTTGAAGTAATATTAGGTGTTAGACCTACGCACTATTATTATTAGGCGTGTAACGTATCATAATGTGAGGTGTTAAAGCTACGCACAGTTGTTATAAGGCCTGTAACTTATAATAATGTGAGGTGTTAGACCTACGCACTATTATTATTAGCCGTGTAACTTATAGTAATGTGAGGTGTTAGACCTACACACTATTATTGATTAGGCGTGTAACTTATCATAATGTGAGGTGTTAAAGCTACGCACTATTATTATTAGGCGTGTAACTTATCATAATGAGAGGTGTTAAAGCTACGCATTATTATTATTAGGCGAGTAACTTTTCGTAATGTGAGGTGTTAAAGCTACGCACTATTATTATTAGGGGTGTAACTTATCATAATGTGAGGTGTTAAAGCTACGCACTATTATTATTAGGCGTGTAACTTATCATAATGAGAGGTGTTAAAGCTACGCATTATTATTATTAGGCGAGTAACTTTTCGTAATGTGAGGTGTTAAAGCTACGCACTATTATTGATTAGGCGTGTAACTTATCATAATGTGAGGTGTTAAAGCTACGCACTATTATTATTAGGCGTGTAACTTATCATAATGAGAGGTGTTAAAGCTACGCATTATTATTATTAGGCGAGTAACTTTTCGTAATGTGAGGTGTTAAAGCTACGCACTATTATTATTAGGGGTGTAACTTATCATAATGTGAGGTGTTAAAGCTACGCACTATTATTGATTAGGCGTGTAACGTATCATAATGTGAGGTGTTAAAGCTACGCACAGTTGTTATAAGGCCTGTAACTTATAATAATGTGAGGTGTTAAAGCTACGCACTATTATTATTAGGCTTGTAACTTATAATAATGTGAGGTGTTAGACCTACGCACTATTATTATTAGCCGTGTAACTTATAGTAATGTGAGGTGTTAGACCTACACACTATTATTGATTAGGCGTGTAACTTATCATAATGTGAGGTGTTAAAGCTACGCACTATTATTATTAGGCGTGTAACTTATCATAATGAGAGGTGTTAAAGCTACGCATATTATTATTAGGCGAGTAACTTTTCGTAATGTGAGGTGTTAAAGCTACGCACTATTATTATTAGGGGTGTAACTTATCATAATGTGAGGTGTTAAAGCTACGCACTATTATTATTAGGCGTGTAACTTATAATAATGTGAGGTGTTAAAGCTACGCACTATTATTATTAGGCGTGTAACTTGAAGTAATGTGAGGTGTTACAGCTGCACACTATTATTATTAGGCGTATAACTTATAGCAATGTGAGGTGTTAAAGCTACGCACTATTATTATAAGGCGTATAGCTTATAGTAATGTGAGGTGTTAAAGCTACACACTATTATTATTAGGCGTATAGCTTATAGTAATGTGAGGTGTTAAAGCTACGCACTATTATTATTAGGCGTGTAACTTGAAGTAATGTGAAGTGTTACAGCTGCACACTATTAATATTAGGCGTATAACTTATAGTAATGTGAGGTGTTAAAGCTACGCACTATTATTATTAGGCGTATAACTTATCATAATGTGAGGTGTTAAAGCTACGCACTATTATTATTAGCCGTGTAACTTGTAATAAGGTGAGGTGTTAGACCTACACACTATTATTGATTAGGCGTGTAACTTATCATAATGTGAGGTGTTAAAGCTACGCACTATTATTATTAGGCGTGTAACTTATCATAATGTGAGGTGTTAAAGCTACGCACTATTATTATTAGCCGTGTAACTTGTAATAAGGTGAGGTGTTAGACCTACACACTATTATTGATTAGGCGTGTAACTTATCATAATGTGAGGTGTTAAAGCTACGCACTATTATTATTAGGCGTGTAACTTATCATAATGAGAGGTGTTAAAGCTACGCACTATTATTATTAGGCGAGTAACTTTTCATAATGTGAGGTGTTAAAGCTACGCACTATTATTATTAGGGGTGTAACTTATCATAATGTGAGGTGTTAAAGCTACGCACTATTATTATTAGGCGTGTAACTTATAATAATGTGAGGTGTTAGACCTACGCACTATTATTATTAGGCGTGTAACATATCATAATGTGAGGTGTTAAAGCTACGCACTATTATTATTAGGCGTGTAACTTATCATAATGTGAGGTGTTAAAGCTACGCACTATTATTATTAGGCGTGTAACTTGAAGTAATGTGAGGTGTTACAGCTGCACACTATTATTATTAGGCGTATAACTTATAGCAATGTGAGGTGTTAAAGCTACGCACTATTATTATAAGGCGTATAGCTTATAGTAATGTGAGGTGTTAAAGCTACACACTATTATTATTAGGCGTATAGCTTATAGTAATGTGAGGTGTTAAAGCTACGCACTATTATTATTAGGCGTGTAACTTGAAGTAATGTGAGGTGTTACAGCTGCACACTATTAATATTAGGCGTATAACTTATAGTAATGTGAGGTGTTAAAGCTACGCACTATTATTATTAGGCGTGTAACTTGAAGTAATGTGAGGTGTTACAGCTGCACACTATTAATATTAGGCGTATAACTTATAGTAATGTGAGGTGTTAAAGCTACGCACTATTATTATTAGGCGTGTAACTTGAAGTAATGTGAGGTGTTACAGCTGCACACTATTAATATTAGGCGTATAACTTATAGTAATGTGAGGTGTTAAAGCTACGCACTATTATTATTAGGCGTATAACTTATAATAATGTAAGGTGTTAAAGCTACGCACTATTATTATTAGGCGTGTAACTTGAAGTAATGTGAGGTGTTAGAGCTACACACTATTATTACTATTCGTGTAACTTATAGTAATGTGAAGTGTTAGAGCTATACACTATTATTACTATACGTGTAACTTATACTAATGTGAGGTGTTAGAGCTACACACTATTATTACTTGTCGTGTAACTTATAGTAATGTGAAATGTTACAGCTACACACTATTATTACTATTCGTGTAACTTATACTAATGTGAGGTGTTAGAGCTACACAATATTATTACTATTCGTGTAACTTATACTAATGTGAAGAGTTACAGCGACACACTATTATTATTAAGCGTGTAACTTGATGTAATGTGAGGTGTTACAGCTGCACACTATTATTATTAGGCGTATAACTTATAATAATGTAAGGTGTTAAAGCTACGCACTATTATTATTAGGCGTGTAACTTGAAGTAATGTGAGGTGTTAGAGCTACACACTATTATTACTATTCGTGTAACTTATAGTAATGTGAAGTGTTAGAGCTATACACTATTATTACTATACGTGTAACTTATACTAATGTGAGGTGTTAGAGCTACACACTATTATTACTTGTCGTGTAACTTATACTAATGTGAGTTGTTAGAGCTACACACTATTATTACTATTCGTGTAACTTATAGTAATGTGAAGTGTTAGAGCTACACACTATTATTACTATTCGTGTAACTTATACTAATGTGAGGTGTTAGAGCTACACACTATTATTACTATTCGTGTAACTTATAATAATGTGAGGTGTTAGAGCTGCTCGCTATTATTACTATTCGTGTAACTTATACTAATGTGAGGTGTTAGAGCTACACACTATTATTACTATTCGTGTAACTTATAGTAATGTGAAGTGTTAGAGCTACACACTATTATTACTATTCGTGTAACTTATACTAATGTGAGGTGTTAGAGCTACACATTATTATTACTATTCGTGTAACTTATAGTAATGTGAAGTGTTAGAGCTATACACTATTATTACCATTCGTGTAACACTTAGTAATGTGAAGTGTTAGAGCTACACACTATTATTACTATTCGTGTAACTTATAGTAATGTGAAGTGTTAGAGCTACACACTATTATAATTAGGCGTGTAACTTATCATAATGTGAGGTGTTAAAGCTACGCACTATTATTATTAGCTGTGTAAGTTATAGTAATGTGAGGTGTTAGACCTACACACTATTATTATTAGGCGTGTAACATATCATAATGTGAGGTGTTATAGCTACGCACTATTATTATTAGGCGTGTAACATATAATAATGTGAGGTGTTAAAGCTACGCACTATAATTATTAGCCGTGTAACTTATAGTAATGTGAGGTGTTAAAGCTATGCACTATTATTATTAGGCGTGTAACTTATCATAATGTGAGGTGTTAAAGCTACGCACTATTATTATTGGCCGTGTAACTTATGATAATGTGAGGTGTTAGACCTACACACTATTATTATTAGGCGTGTAACATATCATAATGTGAGGTGTTATAGCTACGCACTTTTATTATTAGGCCAGGAACTTATCATAATGTGAGGTGTTAAAGCTACGCACTATTATTATTAGGCGTATAACTTATAGTAATGTGAGGTGTTAAAGCTACGCTCTATTATTATTAGGCGTGTAACTTGGAGAAATGTGAGGTGTTACAGCTGCACACTATTATTATTAGGCCTGTAATTTATAATAATGTGAGTGTTAAAGCTACGCACTATTATTATAAGGCGTGTACCTTACAGTAATGTGAGGTGTTAGACCTACACACTATTATTAATAGGCGTGTAACTTATAATAATGTGAGGTGTTAAAGCTACGCACTATTATTAATAGGCGTGTAACTTATAATAATGTGAGGTGTTAGACCTACACACTATTATTAAGCGTATAACTTATAATAATGTGAGTGTTAAAGCTACGCACTATTATTATAAGGCGTGTACCTTATAGTAATGTGAGGTGTTAGACCTACACACTATTATTAATAGGCGTGTAACTTATAATAATGTGAGGTGTTAGACCTACACACTATTATTATTAAGCGTGTAACTTATAATAATGTGAGTGTTAAAGCTACGCACTATTATTATAAGGCGTGTACTTTACAGTAATGTGAGGTGTTACAGCTGCACACTATTATTATTAGGCGTATATCTTATAGTAATGTGAGGTGTTATAGCTACGCACTATTATTATTAGGCGTATAGCTTATAGTAATGTGAGGTGTTAAAGCTACGCACTATTATTTTTAGGAATGTAACTTGAAGTAATGTGAGGTGTTACAGCTGCACACTATTAATATTAGGCGTATAACCTATAGTAATGTGAGCAGTTACAGCTACACACTATTATTATTAAGCGTGTAACTTGAAGTAATGTGAGGTGTTACAGCTGCACACTATTATTATTAGGCGTATAACTTATAATAATGTGAGGTGTTAAAGCTACGCACTATTATTATTAGGCGTGTAACTTGAAGTAATGTGAGGTGTTACAGTTACACACTATTATTATTAGGCGTATAACTTATAATAATGTGAGGAGTTACAGCTACACACTATTATTATTAGGCGTGTAAATTGAAGTAATGTGAGGTGTTACAGCTACACACTATTATTATTAGGCGTGTAACTTATCATAATGTGAGGTGTTAAAGTTACGCACTATTATTATTAGGCGTGTAACTTGAAGTAATGTGAGGTGTTACAGCTGCACACTATTATTATTAGGCGTATAATTTATAATAATGTGAGGGGTTAGACCTACACACTATTATTATTAGGCGTGTAACTTATCATAATGTGAGGTGTTAAAGCTACGCACTGTTATTATTAGGCGTGTAACTTATAATAATGTGAGGTGTTAGACCTACGCACGATTATTATTAGCCGTGTAACTTATAGTAATGTGAGGTGTTAAAGCTACGCACTATTATTATTAGGCGTGTAACTTATCATAATGTGAGGTGTTAAAGCTACACACTATTATTATTAGGCGTGTAACTTATAATATTGTGACGTGTTAGACGTACGCACTATTATTATTAGGCGTGTAACTTATCATAATGTGAGGTGTAAAAGCTACGCACGATTATTATTAGGCGTGTAACTTGAAGTGATGTGAGGTGTTAGACCTACGCACTATTATTATTAGGCGTGTATCTTATCATAATGTGAGGTGTTAAAGCTACGCACTATTATTATTAGGCGTGTAACTTATAATATTGTGATGTGTTAGACGTACGCACTATTATTATTAGGCGTGTAACTTATCATAATGTGAGGTGTAAAAGCTACGCACGATTATTATTAGGCGTGTAACTTGAAGTGATGTGAGGTGTTAGACCTACGCACTATTATTATTAGGCGTGTATCTTATCATAATGTGAGGTGTTAAAGCTACGCAATATTATTATTAGGCGTGTAACTTGAAGTAATGTGAGGTGTTACAGCTGCACACTATTATGATTAGGCGTATAACTTATAGTAATGTGAGGTGTTAAAGCTACGCACTATTATTATTAGGCGTATAGCTTATAGTAATGTGAGGTGTTAAAGCTACGCCCTATTAATATTAGGCGTGTAACTTGAAGTAATGTGAGGTGTTACAGCTGCACACTATTAATATTAGGCGTATAACTTATAGTAATGTGAGGTGTTAAAGCTACGCACTATTATTATTAGGCGTGTAACTTATCATAATGTGAGGTGTTACAGCTACACTCTATTATTATTAGGCGTATAACTTATAATAATGTGAGGTGTTATAGCTACACACTATTATTATTAGGCGTGTAACTTGAAGTAGTGTGAGGTGTTACAGCTACACACTATTATTATTAGGCGTGTAACTTGAAGTAATGTGAGGTGTTACAGCTGCTCACTATTATTATTAGGCGTATAACTTATAATAATGTGAGGTGTTAAAGCTACGCACTATTATTATTAGGCGTGTAACTTATCATATTGTGAGGTGTTACAGCTACACACTATTGTTATTAGGCGTATAACTTATAATAATGTGAGGTGTTAAAGCTACGCACTATTATTATTAGGCGTGTAACTTATCATAATGTGAGGTGTTACAGCTACACACTATTATTATTAGGCGTGTAACGTATCATAATGTGAGGTGTTACAGCTACACACTATTATTATTAGGCGTGTAACTTATCATAATATGAGGTGTTACAGCTACACACTATTATTATTAGGCGTATAACTTATAATAATGTGAGGTGTTAAAGCTACGCACTATTAATATTAGGCGTGTAACTTTTCATAATGTGAGGTGTTACAGCTGCACACTATTATTATTAGGCGTATAACTTATAATAATGTGAGGTGTTAAAGCTACGCACTATTATTATTAGGCGTGTAACTTATCATAATGTGAGGTGTTACAGCTACACACTATTATTATTAGGCGTATAACTTATAATAATGTGAGGTGTTAAAGCTACGCACTATTATTATTAGGCGTGTAACTTATCATAATGTGAGGTGTTACTGCTACACACTATTATTATTAGGCGTATAACTTATAATAATGTGAGGTGTTAAAGCTACGCACTATTATTATTAGGCGTGTAACTTGAAGTAATGTGAGTTGTTACAGCTACACACTATTATTATTAGGCGTGTAACTTGAAGTATTGTGAGGTGTTACAGCTGCACACTATTATTATTAGGCGTATAACTTATAATAATGTGAGGTGTTAAAGCTACGCACTATTATTATTAGGCGTGTAACTTGAAGTATTGTGAGGTGCTACAGCTGCACACTATTATTATTAGGCCTGTAACTTATAATAATGTGAGTGTTAAAGCTACGCACTATTATTATAAGGCTTGTACCTTACAGTAATGTGAGGTGTTAGACCTACACACTATTATTATTAAGCGTGTAACTTATAATAATGTGAGGTGTTAGACCTACACACTATTATTATTAAGCGTGTAAATTATAATAATGTGAGTGTTAAAGCTACGCACTATTATATTAAGGCGAATTCCTTACAGTAATGTGAGGTGTTACAGCAGCACACTATTATTATTAGGCGTATAACTTATAGTAATGTGAGGTGTTAAAGCTACGCACTATTATTATTAGGCGTGTAACTTATCATAATATGAGGTGTTAAAGGTACGCACTATTATTATTAGGCGAGTAACTTATCATAATATGAGGTGTTAAAGCTACGCACTATTATTATTAGGCGTGTAACTTATCATAATGTGAGGTGTTAAAGCTACGCACTATTATTATTAGGCGTGTAACTTATAATAATGTGAGGTGTTAGACCTACGCACTATTATTATTAAGCGTGTAACTTATCATAATGTGAGGTGTAAAAGCTACGCACGATTATTATTAGCCGTGTAACTTATCATATTGTGAGGTGTTACAGCTACACACTATTATTATTAGGCGTATAACTTATAATAATGTGAGGTGTTAAAGCTACGCACTATTATTATTAGGCGTGTAACTTATCTTAATGTGAGGTGTTACAGCTACACACTATTATTATTAGGCGTGTAACTTATCATAATGTGAGGTGTTACAGCTACACAATATTATTATTAGGCGTGTAACTTATCATAATGTGAGGTGTTACAGCTGCACACTATTATTATTAGGCGTATAACTTATAATAATGTGAGGTGTTAAAGCTACGCACTATTATTATTAGGCGTGTAGCTTATAATAATGTGAGGTGTTAAAGCTAAGCACTATTATATTAAGGCGAATTCCTTACAGTAATGTGAGGTGTTACAGCAGCACACTATTATTATTAGGCGTATAACTTATAGTAATGTGAGGTGTTAAAGCTACGCACTATTATTATTAGGCGTGTAACTTATCATAATGTGAGGTGTTAAAGCTACGCACTATTATTATTAGGCGAGTAACTTATCATAATGTGAGGTGTTACAGCTGCACACTATTATTATTAGGCGTATAACTTATAATAATGTGAGGTGTTAAAGCTACGCACTATTATTATTAGGCGTGTAGCTTATAATAATGTGAGGTGTTAAAGCTAAGCACTATTATTATTAGGCGTGTAACTTATCATATTGTGAGGTGTTACAGCTACACACTATTATTATTAGGCGTATAACTTATAATAATGTGAGGTGTTAAAGCTACGCACTATTATTATTAGGCGTGTAACTTATCTTAATGTGAGGTGTTACAGCTACACACTATTATTATTAGGCGTGTAACTTATCATAATGTGAGGTGTTACAGCTACACAATATTATTATTAGGCGTGTAACTTATCATAATGTGAGGTGTTACAGCTACACACTATTATTATTAGGCGTATAACTTATAATAATGTGAGGTGTTAAAGCTACGCACTATTAATATTAGGCGTGTAACGTTTCATAATGTGAGGTGTTACAGCTGCACACTATTATTATTAGGCGTATAACTTATAATATTGTGAGGTGTTAAAGCTACGCACTATTATTATTAGGCGTGTAACTTATCATAATGTGAGGTGTTACAGCTACACACTATTATTATTAGGCGTATAACTTATAATAATGTGAGGTGTTAAAGGTACGCATTATTATTATTAGGCGTGTAACTTAACATAATGTGAGGTGTTACAGCTACACACTATTATTATTAGGCGTATAACTTATAATAATGTGAGGTGTTAAAGCTACGCACTATTATTATTAGGCGTGTAACTTGAAGTAATGTGAGGTGTTACAGCTACACACTATTATTATTAGGCGTGTAACTTGAAGTAATGTGAGGTGTTACAGCTGCACACTATTATTATTAGGCGTATAACTTATAATAATGTGAGGTGTTATAGCTACGCACTATTATTATTAGGCGTGTAACTTGAAGTAATGTGAGGTGTTACAGCTGCACACTATTATTATTAGGCGTATAACTTATAGTAATGTGAGGTGTTAAAGCTACGCACTATTATTATTAGGCGTATAACTTAAAATAATGTGAGGTGTTAAAGCTACGCACTATTATTATTAGGCGTGTAACTTGAAGTAATGTGAGGTGTTAAAGCTACGCACTATTATTATTAGGCGTGTAACTTATCATAATGTGAGGTGTTAAAGGTACGCACTATTATTATTAGGCGAGTAACTTATCATAATGTGAGGTGTTAAAGCTACGCACTATTATTATTAGGCGTATAACTTATAATAATGTGAGGTGTTAAAGCTACGCACTATTATTATTAGGCGTGTAACTTATCAAAATGTGAGGTGTTACAGCTACACACTATTATTATTAGGCGTATAACTTATAATAATGTGAGGTGTTAAAGCTACGCATTATTATTATTAGGCGTGTAACTTATCAAAATGTGATGTGTTACAGCTACACACTATTATTATTAGGCGTATAACTTATAATAATGTGAGGTGTTAAAGCTACGCACTCTTATTATTAGGCGTGTAACTTGAAGTAATGTGAGGTGTTACAGCTACACACTATTATTATTAGGCGTGTAACTTTAAGTAATGTGAGGTGTTACAGCTGCACACTATTATTATTAGGCGTATAACCTATAATAATGTGAGGTGTTATAGCTACGCACTATTATTATTAGGCGTGTAACTTGAAGTAATGTGAGGTGTTACAGCTGCACACTATTTTTATTAGGCGTATAACTTATAATAATGTGAGGTGTTAAAGCTACGCACTATTATTATTAGGCGTATAACTTAAAATAATGTGAGGTGTTAAAGCTACGCACTATTATTATTAGGCGTGTAACTTGAAGTAATGTGAGGTGTTAAAGCTACGCACTATTATTATTAGGCGTGTAACTTATCATAATGTGAGGTGTTAAAGGTACGCACTATTATTATTAGGCGAGTAACTTATCATAATGTGAGGTGTTAAAGCTACGCACTATTATTATTAGGCGTGTAACTTATCATAATGTGAGGTGTTAAAGCTACGCACTATTATTATTAGGCGTGTAACTTATAATAATGTGAGGTGTTAGACCTACGCACTATTATTATTAAGCGTGTAACTTATCATAATGTGAGGTGTAAAAGCTACGCACGATTATTATTAGGCGTGTAACTTGAAGTAATGTGAGGTGTTAGACCTACGCACTATTAATATTAGGCGTGTAACTTGAAGTAATGTGAGGTGTTATAGCTGCACACTATTATTATTAGGCGTATAACATATAATAATGTGAGGTGTTAAAGCTACGCACTATTATTATTAGGCGTGTAACTTATCATATTGTGAGGTGTTACAGCTACACACTATTGTTATTAGGCGTATAACTTATAATAATGTGAGGTGTTAAAGCTACGCACTATTATTATTAGGCGTATAACATATAATAATGTGAGGTGTTAAAGCTACGCACTATTATTATTAGGCGTGTAACTTATCATATTGTGAGGTGTTACAGCTACACACTATTGTTATTAGGCGTATAACTTATAATAATGTGAGGTGTTAAAGCTACGCACTATTATTATTAGGCGTGTAACTTATCATAATGTGAGGTGTTACAGATACCCACTATTATTATTAGGCGTGTAACGTATCATAATGTGAGGTGTTACAGCTACACACTATTATTATTAGGCGTGTAACTTATCATAATGTGAGGTGTTACAGCTACACACTATTATTATTAGGCGTATAACTTATAATAATGTGAGGTGTTAAAGCTACGCACTATTATTATTAGGCGTGTAACTTTTCATAATATGAGGTGTTACAGCTGCACACTATTATTATTAGGCGTATAACTTATAATAATGTGAGGTGTTAAAGCTACGCACTATTATTATTAGGCGTGTAACGTATCATAATGTGAGGTGTTACAGCTACACACTATTATTATTAGGCGTGTAACTTATCATAATGTGAGGTGTTACAGCTGCACACTATTATTATTAGGCGTATAACTTATAATAATGTGAGGTGTTAAAGCTACGCACTATTATTATTAGGCGTGTAACTTATCATAATGTGAGGTGTTACAGCTACACACTATTATTATTAGGCGTATAACTTATAATAATGTGAGGTGTTAAGACTACGCATTATTATTATTAGGCGTGTAACTTATCATAATGTGAGGTGTTACAGCTACACACTATTATTATTAGGCGTATAACTTATAATAATGTGAGGTGTTAAAGCTACGCACTATTATTATTAGGCGTGTAACTTGAAGTAATGTGAGGTGCTACAGCTGCACACTATTATTATTAGGCCTGTAACTTATAATAATGTGAGTGTTAAAGCTACGCACTATTATTATAAGGCTTGTACCTTACAGTAATGTGAGGTGTTAGACCTACACACTATTATTATTAGACGTGTAACTTATAATAATGTGAGGTGTTAGACCTACACACTATTATTATTAAGCGTGTAAATTATAATAATGTGAGTGTTAAAGCTACGCACTATTATAATAAGGCGAATTCCTTACAGTAATGTGAGGTGTTAAAGCTACGCACTATTATTATTAGGCGTGTAACTTATCATAATGTGAGGTGTTAAAGGTACGCACTATTATTATTAGGCGAGTAACTTATCATAATGTGAGGTGTTAAAGCTACGCACTATTATTATTAGGCGTGTAACTTATCATAATGTGAGGTGTTAAAGCTACGCACTATTATTATTAGGCGTGTAACTTATAATAATGTGAGGTGTTAGACCTACGCACTATTATTATTAAGCGTGTAACTTATCATAATGTGAGGTGTAAAAGCTACGCACGATTATTATTAGCCGTGTAACTTGAAGTAATGTGAGGTGTTAGACCTACGCACTATTAATATTAGGCGTGTAACTTGATGTAATGTGAGGTGTTATAGCTGCACACTATTAATATTAGGCGTATAACTTAAGGTAATGTGAAGAGTTACAGCTACACACTATTATTATTAAGCGTGTAACTTGAAGTAATGTGAGGTGTTACAGCTGCACACTATTATTATTAGGCGTATAACTTATAATAATGTGAGGTGTTAAAGCTAAGCACTATTATTATTAGGCGTGTAACTTATCATATTGTGAGGTGTTACAGCTACACACTATTATTATTAGGCGTGTAACTTATCATAATGTGAGGTGTTAAAGCTACACACTATTATTATTAGGCGTATAACTTATAATAATGTGAGGTGTTAAAGCTACGCACTATTATTTTTAGGCGTGTAACTTATCATAATGTGAGATGTTACAGCTACACACTATTATTATTAGGCGTGTAACTTATCATAATGTGAGGTGTTACAGCTACACACTATTATTATTAGGCGTGTAACTTATCATAATGTGAGGTGTTACAGCTACACACTATTATTATTAGGCGTATAACTTATAATAATGTGAGGTGTTAAAGCTACGCACTATTAATATTAGGCGTGTAACGTTTCATAATGTGAGGTGTTACAGCTGCACACTATTATTATTAGGCGTATAACTTATAATAATGTGAGGTGTTAAAGCTACGCACTATTATTATTAGGCGTATAACTTAAAATAATGTGAGGTGTTAAAGCTACGCACTATTATTATTAGGCGTGTAACTTGAAGTAATGTGAGGTGTTACAGCTGCACACTATTATTATTAGGCGCATAACTTATAATAATGTGAGGTATTAAAGCTACGCATTATTATTATTAGGCGTGTAACCTATCATAATGTGAGGTGTTAAAACTAAGCACTATTATTATTAGGCGAGTAACTTATCATAATGTGAGGTGTTAAAGCTACGCACTATTATTATTAGGCCTGTAACTTATAATAATGTGAGGTGTTAGACCTACGCACTATTATTATTAGGCGTGTAACTTATCATAATGTGAGGTGTTAAAGCTACGCACGATTATTATTAGGCGTGTAACTTGAAGTAATGTGAGGTGTTAGACCTACGCACTATTAATATTAGGCTTGTAACTTGATGTAATGTGAGGTGTTATAGCTGCACACTATTAATATTAGGCGTATAACCTAAGGTAATGTGAAGAGTTACAGCTACACACTATTATTATTAGGCGTGTAACTTATCATATTGTGAGGTGTTACAGCTACACACTTTTATTATTAGGCGTAGAACTTATAATAATGTGAGGTGTTAAAGCTACGCACTATTATTATTAGGCGTGTAACTTATCATAATGTGAGGTGTTACAGCTACACACTATTATTATTAGGCGTGTAACTTATCATAATGTGAGGTGTTAAAGCTACGCACTATTATTATTAGGCGCGTAACTTATCATAATGTGAGGTGTTAAAGCTACACACTATTATTATTAGGCGAGTAACTTATCATAATGTGAGGTGTTAAAGCTACGCACTATTATTATTAGGCGTGTAACTTATCATAATGTGAGGCGTTAAAGCTACGCACTATTATTATTAGGCGTGTAACTTATAATATTGTGACGTGTTAGACGTACGCACTATTATTATTAGGCGTGTAACTTATCATAATGTGAGGTGTAAAAGCTACGCACGATTATTATTAGGCGTGTAACTTGAAGTAATGTGAGGTGTTACAGCTGCACACTATTATTATTAGGCGTATAACTTATAGTAATGTGAGGTGTTAAAGCTACGCACTATTATTATTAGGCGTATAGCTTATAGTAATGTGAGGTGTTAAAGCTACGCACTATTAATATTAGGCGTGTAACTTGAAGTAATGTGAGGTGTTACAGCTGCACACTATTAATATTAGGCGTATAACTTATAGTAATGTGAGGTGTTAAAGCTACGCACTATTATTATTAGGCGTGTACCTTATCATAATGTGAGGTGTTACAGCTACACTCTATTATTATTAGGCGTATAACTTATAATAATGTGAGGTGTTATAGCTACACACTATTATTATTAGGCGTGTAACTTGAAGTAGTGTGAGGTGTTACAGCTACACACTATTTTTATTAGGCGTGTAACTTGAAGTAATGTGAGGTGTTACAGCTGCTCACTATTATTATTAGGCGTATAACTTATAATAATGTGAGGTGTTAAAGCTACGCACTATTATTATTAGGCGTGTAACTTATCATATTGTGAGGTGTTACAGCTACACACTATTGTTATTAGGCGTATAACTTATAATAATGTGAGGTGTTAAAGCTACGCACTATTATTATTAGGCGTGTAACTTATCATAATGTGAGGTGTTACAGCTACACACTATTATTATTAGGCGTGTAACGTATCATAATGTGAGGTGTTACAGCTACACACTATTATTATTAGGCGTGTAACTTATCATAATATGAGGTGTTACAGCTACACACTATTATTATTAGGCGTATAACTTATAATAATGTGAGGTGTTAAAGCTACGCACTATTAATATTAGGCGTGTAACTTTTCATAATGTGAGGTGTTACAGCTGCACACTATTATTATTAGGCGTATAACTTATAATAATGTGAGGTGTTAAAGCTACGCACTATTATTATTAGGCGTGTAACTTATCATAATGTGAGGTGTTACAGCTACACACTATTATTATTAGTCGTATAACTTATAATAATGTGAGGTGTTAAAGCTACGCACTATTATTATTAGGCGTGTAACTTATCATAATGTGAGGTGTTACTGCTACACACTATTATTATTAGGCGTGTAACTTGAAGTAATGTGAGGTGTTACAGCAGCACACTATTATTATTAGGCGTATAACTTATAGTAATGTGAGGTGTTAAAGCTACGCACTATTATTATTAGGCGTGTAACTTATCATAATATGAGGTGTTAAAGGTACGCACTATTATTATTAGGCGAGTAACTTATCATAATATGAGGTGTTAAAGCTACGCATCATTATTATTAGGCGTGTAACTTATCATAATGTGAGGTGTTAAAGCTACGCACTATTATTATTAGGCGTGTAACTTATAATAATGTTAGGTGTTAGACCTACGCACTATTATTATTAAGCGTGTAACTTATCATAATGTGAGGTGTAAAAGCTACGCACGATTATTATTAGCCGTGTATCTTGAAGTAATGTGAGGTGTTAGACCTACGCACTATTAATATTAGGCGTGTAACTTGATGTAATGTGAGGTGTTATAGCTGCACACTATTAATATTAGGCGTATAACTTAAGGTAATGTGAAGAGTTACAGCTACACACTATTATTATTAAGCGTGTAACTTGAAGTAATGTGAGGTGTTACAGCTGCACACTATTATTATTAGGCGTATAACTTATAATAATGTGAGGTGTTAAAGCTACGCACTATTATTATTAGGCGTGTAGCTTATAATAATGTGAGGTGTTAAAGCTAAGCACTATTATTATTAGGCGTGTAACTTATCATATTGTGAGGTGTTACAGCTACACACTATTAATATTAGGCGTATAACTTATAATAATGTGAGGTGTTAAAGCTACGCACTATTATTATTAGGCGTGTAACTTATCTTAATGTGAGGTGTTACAGCTACACACTATTATTATTAGGCGTGTAACTTATCATAATGTGAGGTGTTACAGCTACACAATATTATTATTAGGCGTGTAACTTATCATAATGTGAGGTGTTACAGCTACACACTATTATTATTAGGCGTATAACTTATAATAATGTGAGGTGTTAAAGCTACGCACTATTAATATTAGGCGTGTAACGTTTCATAATGTGAGGTGTTACAGCTGCACACTATTATTATTAGCCGTATAACTTATAATAATGTGAGGTGTTAAAGCTACGCACTATTATTATTAGGCGTGTAACTTATCATAATGTGAGGTGTTACAGCTACACACTATTATTATTAGGCGTATAACTTATAATAATGTGAGGTGTTAAAGCTACGCATTATTATTATTAGGCGTGTAACTTAACATAATGTGAGGTGTTACAGCTACACACTATTATTATTAGGCGTATAACTTATAATAATGTGAGGTGTTAAAGCTACGCACTATTATTATTAGGCGTGTAACTTGAAGTAATGTGAGGTGTTACAGCTACACACTATTATTATTAGGCGTGTAACTTGAAGTAATGTGAGGTGTTACAGCTGCACACTATTATTATTAGGCGTATAACTTATAATAATTTGAGGTGTTATAGCTACGCACTATTATTATTAGGCGTGTAACTTGAAGTAATGTGAGGTGTTACAGCTGCACACTATTATTATTAGGCGTATAACTTATAGTAATGTGAGGTGTTAAAGCTACGCACTATTATTATTAGGCGTATAACTTAAAATGATGTGAGGTGTTAAAGCTACGCACTATTATTATTAGGCGTGTAACTTGAAGTAATGTGAGGTGTTAAAGCTACGCACTATTATTATTAGGCGTGTAACTTATCATAATGTGAGGTGTTAAAGGTACGCACTATTATTATTAGGCGAGTAACTTATCATAATGTGAGGTGTTAAAGCTACGCACTATTATTATTAGGCGTATAACTTATAATAATGTGAGGTGTTAAAGCTACGCACTATTATTATTAGGCGTGTAACTTATCAAAATGTGAGGTGTTACAGCTACACACTATTATTATTAGGCGTATAACTTATAATAATGTGAGGTGTTAAAGCTACGCATTATTATTATTAGGCGTGTAACTTATCAAAATGTGAGGTGTTACAGCTACACACTATTATTATTAGGCGTATAACTTATAATAATGTGAGGTGTTAAAGCTACGCACTATTATTATTAGGCGTGTAACTTGAAGTAATGTGAGGTGTTACAGCTACACACTATTATTATTAGGCGTGTAACTTTAAGTAATGTGAGGTGTTACAGCTGCACACTATTATTATTAGGCGTATAACCTATAATAATGTGAGGTGTTATAGCTACGCACTATTATTATTAGGCGTGTAACTTGAAGTAATGTGAGGTGTTAAAGGTACGCACTATTATTATTAGGCGAGTAACTTATCATAATGTGAGGTGTTAAAGCTACGCACTATTATTATTAGGCGTATAACTTAAAATAATGTGAGGTGTTAAAGCTACGCACTATTATTATTAGCCGTGTATCTTGAAGTAATGTGAGGTGTTAGACCTACGCACTATTAATATTAGGCGTGTAACTTGATGTAATGTGAGGTGTTATAGCTGCACACTATTAATATTAGGCGTATAACTTAAGGTAATGTGAAGAGTTACAGCTACACACTATTATTATTAAGCGTGTAACTTGAAGTAATGTGAGGTGTTACAGCTGCACACTATTATTATTAGGCGTATAACTTATAATAATGTGAGGTGTTAAAGCTACGCACTATTATTATTAGGCGTGTAGCTTATAATAATGTGAGGTGTTAAAGCTAAGCACTATTATTATTAGGCGTGTAACTTATCATATTGTGAGGTGTTACAGCTACACACTATTATTATTAGGCGTATAACTTATAATAATGTGAGGTGTTAAAGCTACGCACTATTATTATTAGGCGTGTAACTTATCTTAATGTGAGGTGTTACAGCTACACACTATTATTATTAGGCGTGTAACTTATCATAATGTGAGGTGTTACAGCTACACAATATTATTATTAGGCGTGTAACTTATCATAATGTGAGGTGTTACAGCTACACACTATTATTATTAGGCGTATAACTTATAATAATGTGAGGTGTTAAAGCTACGCACTATTAATATTAGGCGTGTAACGTTTCATAATGTGAGGTGTTACAGCTGCACACTATTATTATTAGGCGTATAACTTATAATAATGTGAGGTGTTAAAGCTACGCACTATTATTATTAGGCGTGTAACTTATCATAATGTGAGGTGTTACAGCTACACACTATTATTATTAGGCGTATAACTTATAATAATGTGAGGTGTTAAAGCTACGCATTATTATTATTAGGCGTGTAACTTAACATAATGTGAGGTGTTACAGCTACACACTATTATTATTAGGCGTATAACTTATAATAATGTGAGGTGTTAAAGCTACGCACTATTATTATTAGGCGTGTAACTTGAAGTAATGTGAGGTGTTACAGCTACACACTATTATTATTAGGCGTGTAACTTGAAGTAATGTGAGGTGTTACAGCTGCACACTATTATTATTAGGCGTATAACTTATAATAATGTGAGGTGTTATAGCTACGCACTATTATTATTAGGCGTGTAACTTGAAGTAATGTGAGGTGTTACAGCTGCACACTATTATTATTAGGCGTATAACTTATAGTAATGTGAGGTGTTAAAGCTACGCACTATTATTATTAGGCGTATAACTTAAAATGATGTGAGGTGTTAAAGCTACGCACTATTATTATTAGGCGTGTAACTTGAAGTAATGTGAGGTGTTAAAGCTACGCACTATTATTATTAGGCGTGTAACTTATCATAATGTGAGGTGTTAAAGGTACGCACTATTATTATTAGGCGAGTAACTTATCATAATGTGAGGTGTTAAAGCTACGCACTATTATTATTAGGCGTATAACTTATAATAATGTGAGGTGTTAAAGCTACGCACTATTATTATTAGGCGTGTAACTTATCAAAATGTGAGGTGTTACAGCTACACACTATTATTATTAGGCGTATAACTTATAATAATGTGAGGTGTTAAAGCTACGCATTATTATTATTAGGCGTGTAACTTATCAAAATGTGAGGTGTTACAGCTACACACTATTATTATTAGGCGTATAACTTATAATAATGTGAGGTGTTAAAGCTACGCACTATTATTATTAGGCGTGTAACTTGAAGTAATGTGAGGTGTTACAGCTACACACTATTATTATTAGGCGTGTAACTTTAAGTAATGTGAGGTGTTACAGCTGCACACTATTATTATTAGGCGTATAACCTATAATAATGTGAGGTGTTATAGCTACGCACTATTATTATTAGGCGTGTAACTTGAAGTAATGTGAGGTGTTAAAGGTACGCACTATTATTATTAGGCGAGTAACTTATCATAATGTGAGGTGTTAAAGCTACGCACTATTATTATTAGGCGTATAACTTAAAATAATGTGAGGTGTTAAAGCTACGCACTATTATTATTAGGCGTGTAACTTGAAGTAATGTGAGGTGTTAAAGCTACGCACTATTATTATTAGGCGTGTAACTTATCATAATGTGAGGTGTTAAAGGTACGCACTATTATTATTAGGCGAGTAACTTATCATAATGTGAGGTGTTAAAGCTACGCACTATTATTATTAGGCGTGTAACTTATCATAATGTGAGGTGTTAAAGCTACGCACTACTATTATTAGGCGTGTAACTTATAATAATGTGAGGTGTTAGACCTACGCACTATTATTATTAAGCGTGTAACTTATCATAATGTGAGGTGTAAAAGCTACGCACGATTATTATTAGGCGTGTAACTTGAAGTAATGTGAGGTGTTAGACCTACGCACTATTAATATTAGGCGTGTAACTTGAAGTAATGTGAGGTGTTATAGCTGCACACTATTATTATTAGGCGTATAACATATAATAATGTGAGGTGTTAAAGCTACGCACTATTATTATTAGGCGTGTAACTTATCATATTGTGAGGTGTTACAGCTACACACTATTGTTATTAGGCGTATAACTTATAATAATGTGAGGTGTTAAAGCTACGCACTATTATTATTAGGCGTATAACATATAATAATGTGAGGTGTTAAAGCTACGCACTATTATTATTAGGCGTGTAACTTATCATATTGTGAGGTGTTACAGCTACACACTATTGTTATTAGGCGTATAACTTATAATAATGTGAGGTGTTAAAGCTACGCACTATTATTATTAGGCGTGTAACTTATCATAATGTGAGGTGTTACAGATACACACTATTATTATTAGGCGTGTAACGTATCATAATGTGAGGTGTTACAGCTACACACTATTATTATTAGGCGTGTAACTTATCATAATGTGAGGTGTTACAGCTACACACTATTATTATTAGGCGTATAACTTATAATAATGTGAGGTGTTAAAGCTACGCACTATTATTATTAGGCGTGTAAATTTTCATAATGTGAGGTGTTACAGCTGCACACTATTATTATTAGGCGTATAACTTATAATAATGTGAGGTGTTAAAGCTACGCACTATTATTATTAGGCGTGTAACGTATCATAATGTGAGGTGTTACAGCTACACACTATTATTATTAGGCGTGTAACTTTTCATAATGTGAGGTGTTAAAGCTACGCACTATTATTATTAGGCGTATAACTTATAATAATGTGAGGTGTTAAAGCTACGCACTATTATTATTAGGCGTGTAACTTGAAGTAATGTGAGTTGTTACAGCTATACACTATTATTATTAGGCGTGTAACTTGAAGTAATGTGAGTTGTTACAGCTGCACACTATTAATATTAGGCGTGTAACTTGAAGTAATGTGAGGTGCTACAGCTGCACACTATTATTATTAGGCCTGTAACTTATAATAATGTGAGGTGTTAAAGCTACGCACTATTATTATTAGGCGTGTAACTTATCATAATGTGAGGTGTTAAAGGTACGCACTATTATTATTAGGCGAGTAACTTATCATAATGTGAGGTGTTAAAGCTACGCACTATTATTATTAGGCGTGTAACTTATCATAATGTGAGGTGTTAAAGCTACGCACTATTATTATTAGGCGTGTAACTTATAATAATGTGAGGTGTTAGACCTACGCACTATTATTATTAAGCGTGTAACTTATCATAATGTGAGGTGTAAAAGCTACGCACGATTATTATTAGCCGTGTAACTTGAAGTAATGTGAGGTGTTAGACCTACGCACTATTAATATTAGGCGTGTAACTTGATGTAATGTGAGGTGTTATAGCTGCACACTATTAATATTAGGCGTATAACTTAAGGTAATGTGAAGAGTTACAGCTACACACTATTATTATTAAGCGTGTAACTTGAAGTAATGTGAGGTGTTACAGCTGCACACTATTATTATTAGGCGTATAACTTATAATAATGTGAGGTGTTAAAGCTAAGCACTATTATTATTAGGCGTGTAACTTATCATATTGTGAGGTGTTACAGCTACACACTATTATTATTAGGCGTATAACTTATAATAATGTGAGGTGTTAAAGCTACGCACTATTATTATTAGGCGTGTAACTTATCATAATGTGAGATGTTACAGCTACACACTATTATTATTAGGCGTGTAACTTATCATAATGTGAGGCGTTACAGCTACACACTATTATTATTAGGCGTGTAACTTATCATAATGTGAGGTGTTACAGCTACACACTATTATTATTAGGCGTATAACTTATAATAATGTGAGGTGTTAAAGCTACGCACTATTAATATTAGGCGTGTAACGTTTCATAATGTGAGGTGTTACAGCTGCACACTATTATTATTAGGCGTATAACTTATAATATTGTGAGGTGTTAAAGCTACGCACTATTATTATTAGGCGTATAACTTAAAATAATGTGAGGTGTTAAAGCTACGCGCTATTATTATTAGGCGTGTAACTTGAAGTAATGTGAGGTGTTACAGCTACACACTATTATTATTAGGCGTATAACTTATAATAATGTGAGGTGTTAAAGCTACGCACTATTATTATTAGGCGTATAACTTATAATAATGTGAGGTGTTAAAGCTACGCACTATTATTATTAGGCGTATAACTTAAAATAATGTGAGGTGTTAAAGCTACGCACTATTATTATTAGGCGTGTAACTTGAAGTAATGTGAGGTGTTACAGCTGCACACTATTATTCTTAGGCGTATAACTTATAATAATGTGAGGTATTAAAGCTACGCATTATTATTATTAGGCGTGTAACCTATCATAATGTGAGGTGTTAAAACTAAGCACTATTATTATTAGGCGAGTAACTTATCATAATGTGAGGTGTTAAAGCTACGCACTATTATTATTAGGCCTGTAACTTATAATAATGTGAGGTGTTAGACCTACGCACTATTATTATTAGGCGTGTAACTTATCATAATGTGAGGTGTTAAAGCTACGCACGATTATTATTAGGCGTGTAACTTGAAGTAATGTGAGGTGTTAGACCTACGCACTATTAATATTAGGCTTGTAACTTGATGTAATGTGAGGTGTTATAGCTGCACACTATTAATATTAGGCGTATAACCTAAGGTAATGTGAAGAGTTACAGCTACACACTATTATTATTAGGCGTGTAACTTATCATATTGTGAGGTGTTACAGCTACACACTATTATTATTAGGCGTATAACTTATAATAATGTGAGGTGTTACAGCTACACACTATTATTATTAGGCGTGTAACTTATCATAATGTGAGGTGTTACAGCTACACACTATTATTATTAGGCGTGTAACTTATCATAATGTTAGGTGTTACAGCTACACACTATTATTATTAGGCGTATAACTTATAATAATGTGAGGTGTTAAAGCTACGCACTATTAATATTAGGCGTGTAACTTTTCATAATGTGAGGTGTTACAGCTGCACACTATTATTATTAGGCGTATAACTTATAATAATGTGAGGTGTTAAAGCAACGCACTATTATTATTAGGCGTGTAACTTATCATAATGTGAGGTGTTACAGCTACACACTATTATTATTAGGCGTATAACTTATAGTAATGTGAGGTGTTAAAGCTACGCACTATTATTATTAGGCGTGTAACTTGAAGTAATGTGAAGTGTTACAGCTACACACTATTATTATTAGGCGTGTAACTTGAAGTATTGTGAGGTGTTAAAGCTACGCACTATTATTATTAGGCGTATAACTTAAAATAATGTGAAGTGTTAAAGCTACGCACTATTATTATTAGGCGTGTAACTTAAAGTAATGTAAGGTGTAACAGCTACACACTATTATTATTAGGCGTGTAACTTTAAGTAATGTGAGGTGTTACAGCTGCACAATATTATTGTTAGGCGTATAACTTATAATAATGTGAGGTGTTAAAGCTACGCATTATTATTATTAGGCGTGTAACCTATCATAATGTGAGGTGTTAAAACTAAGCACTATTATTATTAGGCGAGTTACTTATCATAATGTGATATGTTAAAGCTACGCACTATTATTATTAGGCGAGTACCTTATCATAATGTGAGGTGTTAAAGCTACGCACTATTATTATTAGGCCTGTAACTTATAATAATGTGAGTTGTTAGACCTACGCACTATTATTATTAGGCGTGTAACTTATCATAATGTGATATGTTAAAGCTACGCACTATTATTATTAGGCGTGTAACTTATCATAAAGTGAGGTGTTAAAGCTACGCACTATTATTATTAGGCGTGTAACTTATCATAATGTGAGGTGTTAGACCTACACACAATTGTTATTAGGCCTGTAACTTATAATAATGTGAGGTGTTAAAGCTACGCACTATTATTATTAGGCGTGTAGCTTGAAGTAATGTGAGGTGTTACAGCTGCACACTATTATTATTAGGCGTATAATTTAAATTAATGTGAGGTGTTAGACCTACACACATTATTATTATTAGGCGTGTAACGTATCATAATGTGAGGTGTTAAAGCTATGCACTATTATTATTAGGCGTGTAACTTATAATAATGTGAGGTGTTAGACCTACGCACTATTATTATTAGCCGTGTAACTTATAGTAATGTGAGGTGTTAAAGCTACGCACTATTATTATTAGGCCTGTAACTTATAATAATGTGAGTTGTTAGACCTACGCACTATTATTATTAGGCGTGTAACTTATCATAATGTGATATGTTAAAGCTACGCACTATTATTATTAGGCGTGTAACTTATCATAAAGTGAGGTGTTAAAGCTACGCACTATTATTATTAGGCGTGTAACTTATCATAATGTGAGGTGTTAGACCTACGCACAATTGTTATTAGGCCTGTAACTTATAATAATGTGAGGTGTTAAAGCTACGCACTATTATTATTAGGCGTGTAGCTTGAAGTAATGTGAGGTGTTACAGCTGCACACTATTATTATTAGGCGTATAATTTAAATTAATGTGAGGTGTTAGACCTACACACATTATTATTATTAGGCGTGTAACGTATCATAATGTGAGGTGTTAAAGCTATGCACTATTATTATTAGGCGTGTAACTTATAATAATGTGAGGTGTTAGACCTACGCACTATTATTATTAGGCGTGTAACTTATCATAATGTGATATGTTAAAGCTACGCACTATTATTATTAGGCGTGTAACTTATAATAATGTGAGTTGTTAGACCTACGCACTATTATTATTAGGCGTGTAACTTATCATAATGTGATATGTTAAAGCTACGCACTATTATTATTAGGCGTGTAACTTATCATAAAGTGAGGTGTTAAAGCTACGCACTATTATTATTAGGCGTGTAACTTATCATAATGTGAGGTGTTAGACCTACACACAATTGTTATTAGGCCTGTAACTTATAATAATGTGAGGTGTTAAAGCTACGCACTATTATTATTAGGCCTGTAACTTATAATAATGTGAGTTGTTAGACCTACGCACTATTATTATTAGGCGTGTAACTTATCATAATGTGATATGTTAAAGCTACGCACTATTATTATTAGGCGTGTAACTTATCATAAAGTGAGGTGTTAAAGCTACGCACTATTATTATTAGGCGTGTAACTTATCATAATGTGAGGTGTTAGACCTACACACAATTGTTATTAGGCCTGTAACTTATAATAATGTGAGGTGTTAAAGCTACGCACTATTATTATTAGGCGTGTAGCTTGAAGTAATGTGAGGTGTTACAGCTGCACACTATTATTATTAGGCGTATAATTTAAATTAATGTGAGGTGTTAGACCTACACACATTATTATTATTAGGCGTGTAACGTATCATAATGTGAGGTGTTAAAGCTATGCACTATTATTATTAGGCGTGTAACTTATAATAATGTGAGGTGTTAGACCTACGCACTATTATTATTAGCCGTGTAACTTATAGTAATGTGAGGTGTTAAAGCTACGCACTATTATTATTAGGCGTGTAACTTGAAGTAATGTGAGGTGTTACAGCTGCACACTATTATTATTAGGCGTATAACTTATAATAATGTGAGGTGTTAAAGCTACGCACTATTATTATAAGGCGCATAGCTTATAGTAATGTGAGGTGTTAAAGCTACGCACTATTATTATTAGGCGTGTAACTTGAAGTAATGTGAGGTGTTAAAGCTACGCACTATTATTATTAGGCGTGTAACTTGAAGTAATGTGAGGTGTTACAGCTGCACAGTATTATTATTAGGCGTATAACTTATAGTAATGTGAGGTGTTAAAGCTACGCACTATTATTATTAGGCGTGTAACTTGAAGTAATGTGAGGTGTTAAAGCTACGCAATATTATTATTAGGCGTGTAACTTGAAGTAATGTGAGGTGTTAAAGCTACGCACTATTGTTATTAGGCGTATAACTTAAAATAATGTGAGGTGTTAAAGCTACGCACTATTATTATTAGGCGTGTAACTTGAAGTAATGTGAGGTGTTACAGCTACACACTATTATTATTAGGCGTGTAACTTGAAGTAATGTGAGGTGTTACAGCTGCACACTATTATTGTTAGGCGTATAACTTATAATAATGCGAGGTGTTAAAGCTACGCATTATTATTATTAGGCGTGTAACTTGAAGTAATGTGAGGTGTTACAGCTACACACTATTATTATTAGGCGTGTAACTTGAAGTAATGTGAGGTGTTACAGCTGCACACTATTATTGTTAGGCGTATAGCTTATAATAATGTGAGGTGTTAAAGCTACGCACTATTATTATTAGGCGTGTAACTTGAAGTAATGTGAGGTGTTACAGCTACACACTATTATTATTAGGCGTGTAACTTGAAGTAATGTGAGGTGTTACAGCTGCACACTATTATTGTTAGGCGTATAGCTTATAATAATGTGAGGTGTTAAAGCTACGCACTATTATTATTAGGCGTATAGCTTATAATAATGTGAGGTGTTAAAGCTACGCACTATTATTATTAGGCGTATAGCTTATAATAATGTGAGGTGTTAAAGCTACGCACTATTATTATTAGGCGTATAGCTTATAATAATGTGAGGTGTTAAAGCTACGCACTATTATTATTAGGCGTATAACTAATAATAATGTGAGGAGTTAAAGCTACGCACTATTATTATTAGGCGTATAACTAATAATAATGTGAGGAGTTAAAGCTACGCACTATTATTATTAGGCGTATAACTTATAGTAATGTGAGGAGTTAAAGCTACGCACTATTATTATTAGGCGTATAACTAATAATAATGTGAGGAGTTAAAGCTACGCACTATTATTATTAGGCGTATAACTTATAATAATGTGAGGAGTTAAAGCTACGCACTATTATTATTAGGCGTATAACTTATAATAATGTGAGGTGTTAAAGCTACGCATTATTATTATTAGGCGTATAACTTATAGTAATGTGAGGTGTTAAAGCTACGCACTATTATTATTAGGCGTATAACTTATAGTAATGTGAGGTGTTACAGCTGCACACTATTATTATTAGGCGTATAACTTATAGTAATGTGAGGAGTTAAAGCTACGCACTATTATTATTAGGCGTGTAACTTGAAGTAATGTGAGGTGTTACAGCTACACACTATTATTATTAGGCGTATAACTTATAATAATGTGAGGTGTTACAGCTGCACACTATTATTATTAGGCGTATAACTTATAGTAATGTGAGGTGTTAAAGCTACGGACTATTATTATTAGGCGTATATCTTATAATAATGTGAGGTGTTAAAGCTACGCACTATTATTATTAGGCGTATACCTTGAAGTAATGTGAGGTGTTACAGCTACACACTATTATTATTAGGCGTATAACTTATAATAATGCGAGGTGTTAAAGCTACGCATTATTATTATTAGGCGTGTAACATATCATAATGTGAGGTGTTAAAGCTAAGCACTATTATTATTAGGCGAGTAACTTATCATAATGTGAGGTGTTGAAGCTACGCACTATTATTATTAGGCGTGTAACTTATAATAATGTGAGGTGTTAGACCTACACACTATTATTATTAGGCGTGTAACTTGAAGTAATGTGAGGTGTTACAGCTACACACTATTATTATTAGGCGTGTAACTTGAAGTAATGTGAGGTGTTACAGCTGCACACTATTATTATTAGGCGTATAACTTATAATATTGCGAGGTGTTAAAGCTACGCATTATTATTATTAGGCGTGTAACATATCATAATGTGAGGTGTTAAAGCTAAGCACTATTATTATTAGGCGAGTAACTTATCATAATGTGAGGTGTTGAAGCTACGCACTATTATTATTAGCGTGTAACTTATAATAATGTGAGGTGTTAGACCTACACACTATTATTATTAGGCGTGTAACGTATCATAATGTGAGGTGTTAAAGCTACGCACTATTATTATTAGGCGTGTAACTTATCATAATGTGAGGTGTTAAAGCTACGCACTATTATTATTAGGCGTGTAACTTATCATAATGTGAGGTGTTAAAGCTACGCACTATTATTATTAGGCGTGTAACTTGAAGTAATGTGAGGTGTTACAGCTACACACTTTTATTATTAGGCGTATAACTTATAGTAATGTGAGGTGTTAAAGCTACGCACTATTATTATTAGGCGTATAACTAATAATGATGTGAGGAGTTAAAGCTACGCACTATTATTATTAGGCGTATAACTTATAATAATGTGAGGTGTTAAAGCTACGCATTATTATTATTAGGCGTATAACTTATAGTAATGTGAGGTGTTAAAGCTACGCACTATTATTATTAGGCGTATAACTTATAGTAATGTGAGGTGTTAAAGCTACGCACTATTATTATTAGGCGTGTAACTTGAAGTAATGTGAGGTGTTACAGCTACACACTATTATTATTAGGCGTATAACTTATAATAATGTGAGGTGTTACAGCTGCACACTATTAATATTAGGCGTATAACTTATAGTAATGTGAGGTGTTAAAGCTACGCACTATTATTATTAGGCGTATAACTAATAATAATGTGAGGAGTTAAAGCTACGCACTATTATTATTAGGCGTATAACTTATAATAATGTGAGGTGTTAAAGCTACGCATTATTATTATTAGGCGTATAACTTATAGTAATGTGAGGTGTTAAAGCTACGCACTATTATTATTAGGCGTATAACTTATAGTAATGTGAGGTGTTAAAGCTACGCACTATTATTATTAGGCGTATAACTAATAATAATGTGAGGAGTTAAAGCTACGCACTATTATTATTAGGCGTATAACTAATAATAATGTGAGGAGTTAAAGCTACGCACTATTATTATTAGGCGTATAACTTATAGTAATGTGAGGAGTTAAAGCTACGCACTATTATTATTAGGCGTATAACTAATAATAATGTGAGGAGTTAAAGCTGCGCACTATTATTATTAGGCGTATAACTTGTAATAATGTGAGGAGTTAAAGCTACGCACTATTATTATTAGGCGTATAACTTATAATAATGTGAGGTGTTAAAGCTACGCATTATTATTATTAGGCGTATAACTTATAGTAATGTGAGGTGTTAAAGCTACGCACTATTATTATTAGGCGTATAACTTATAGTAATGTGAGGTGTTACAGCTGCACACTATTATTATTAGGCGTATAACTTATAGTAATGTGAGGAGTTAAAGCTACGCACTATTATTATTAGGCGTGTAACTTGAAGTAATGTGAGGTGTTACAGCTACACACTATTATTATTAGGCGTATAACTTATAATAATGTGAGGTGTTACAGCTGCACACTATTATTATTAGGCGTATAACTTATAGTAATGTGAGGTGTTAAAGCTACGGACTATTATTATTAGGCGTATATCTTATAATAATGTGAGGTGTTAAAGCTACGCACTATTATTATTAGGCGTATACCTTGAAGTAATGTGAGGTGTTACAGCTACACACTATTATTATTAGGCGTATAACTTATAATAATGCGAGGTGTTAAAGCTACGCATTATTATTATTAGGCGTGTAACATATCATAATGTGAGGTGTTAAAGCTAAGCACTATTATTATTAGGCGAGTAACTTATCATAATGTGAGGTGTTGAAGCTACGCACTATTATTATTAGGCGTGTAACTTATAATAATGTGAGGTGTTAGACCTACACACTATTATTATTAGGCGTGTAACTTGAAGTAATGTGAGGTGTTACAGCTACACACTATTATTATTAGGCGTGTAACTTGAAGTAATGTGAGGTGTTACAGCTGCACACTATTATTATTAGGCGTATAACTTATAATATTGCGAGGTGTTAAAGCTACGCATTATTATTATTAGGCGTGTAACATATCATAATGTGAGGTGTTAAAGCTAAGCACTATTATTATTAGGCGAGTAACTTATCATAATGTGAGGTGTTGAAGCTACGCACTATTATTATTAGGCGTGTAACTTATAATAATGTGAGGTGTTAGACCTACACACTGTTATTATTAGGCGTGTAACGTATCATAATGTGAGGTGTTAAAGCTACGCACTATTATTATTAGGCGTGTAACTTATCATAATGTGAGGTGTTAAAGCTACGCACTATTATTATTAGGCGTGTAACTTGAAGTAATGTGAGGTGTTACAGCTACACACTTTTATTATTAGGCGTATAACTTATAGTAATGTGAGGTGTTAAAGCTACGCACTATTATTATTAGGCGTATAACTAATAATAATGTGAGGAGTTAAAGCTACGCACTATTATTATTAGGCGTATAACTTATAATAATGTGAGGTGTTAAAGTTACGCACTATTATTATTAGGCGTATAACTTATAATAATGTGAGGTGTTACAGCTACACACTATTATTATTAGGCGTATAACTTATAATAATGTGAGGTGTTACAGCTGCACACTATTATTATTAGCCGTGTAACTTATAGTAATGTGAGGTGTTAAAGCTACGCACTATTATTATTAGGAGTGTAACTTATCATAATGTGAGGTGTTACAGCTACACACTATTATTATTAGGCGTGTAACTTGAAGTAATGTAAGGTGTTACAGCTGCACACTATTATTATTAGGCGTGTAACTTGAAGTAATGTGAGGTGTTACAGCTGCACACTATTATTATTAGGCGTATAACTTATAATAATGTGAGGTGTTAAAGCTACGCATTATTATTATTAGGCGTGTAACTTATCATAATGTGAGGTGTTAAAGCTACGCACGATTATTATTAGGCGTGTAACATATAATAATGTGAGGTGTTAGACCTACGCACTATTATTATTAGCCCTGTAACTTATAGTAATGTGAGGTGTTAAAGCTACGCACTATTATTTTTAGGCGTGTAACTTATCATAATGTGAGGTGTTAAAGCTACGCACTATTATTATTAGCCGTGTAACTTATAATAAGGTGAGGTGTTAGACCTACACACTATTATTATTAGGCGTGTAACTTATCATAATGTGAGGTGTTAAAGCTATGCACTATTATAATTAGGCGAGTAACTTATCATAATGTGAGGTGTTAAAGCTACGCACTATTATTATTAGGCGTGTAACTTATCATAATGTGAGGTGTTAAAGCTACGCACTATTATTATTAGGCGTATAACTTATAATAATGTGAGGTGTTAGACCTACGCACTATTATTATTAGGCGTGTAACATATCATAATGTGAGGTGTTAAAGCTACGCACTATTATTATTAGGCGTGTAACTTGAAGTAATGTGAGGTGTTACAGCTGCACACTATTATTATTAGGCGTATAACTTATAGTAATGTGAGGTGTTAAAGCTACGCACTATTATTATAAGGCCCATAGCTTATAGTAATGTGAGGTGTTAAAGCTACGCACTATTATTATTAGGCGTGTACCTTGAAGTAATGTGAGGTGTTACAGCTGCACACTATTTATATTAGGCGTATAACTTATAGTAATGTGAGGAGTTACAGCTACACACTATTATTATTAAGCGTTTAACTTGAAGTAATGTGAGGTGTTAGAGCTACACACTATTATTACTATTCGTGTACCTTATAGTAATGTGAAGTGTTAGAGCTACACACTATTATTACTATTCGTGTAACTTATAGTAATGTGAAGTGTTAGAGCTACACACTATTATTACTATTCGTGTAACTTATACTAATGTGAGGTGTTAGAGCTACACATTATTATTACTATTCGTGTAACTTATACTAATGTGAGGTGTTAGAGCTATACACTATTATTACTATTCGTGTAACTTATAGTCATGTGAAGTGCTAGAGCTACACACTATTATTACTATTCGTGTAACTTATACTAATGTGAGGTGTTAGAGCTACACACTTTTAATACTATTCGTGTAACTTATAGTAATGTGAAGTGTTTAAAAGCTACACACTATTATTACTATTCGTGTAACTTATAGTAATGTGAGGTGTTAGAGCTACACACTTTTAATACTATTCATGTAACTTATAGTAATGTGAAGTGTTTAAAAGCTACACACTATTATTACTATTCGTGTAACTTATACTAATGTGAGGTGTTAGAGCTACACACTATTATTACTATTCGTGTAACTTATAGTAATTTGAAGTGTTAGAGCTACACACTATAATTACTATTCCTGTAACTTATACTAATGTGAGGTGTTAGAGCTACACACTATTATTACTATTCGTGTAACTTATAGTAATGTGAAGTGTTAGAGCTATACACTATTATTACTATTCGTGCAACTTATAGTAATGTGAAGTGTTAGAGCTACACACTATTATTACTATTCGTGTAAACTATAGTAATGTGAAGTGTTAGAGCTACACACTATTATTACTATTCGTGTAACTTATAGTAATGTGAAGTGTTTGAGCTACACACTATTATTACTATTCGTGTAACTTATAGTAATGTGAGGTGTTAGAGCTACACACTATTAATACTATTCGTGTAACTTATAGTAATGTGAAGTGTTTAAAAGCTACACACTATTATTACTTTTCGTGTAACTTATAGTAATGTGAAGTGTTAGAGCTACACACTATTATTACTATTCGTCTAACTTATAGTGATGTGAAGTGTTAGAGCTACACCCTATTATTACTATTCGTGTAACTTATAGTAATGTGAAGTGTTTGAGCTACACACTATTATTACTATTCGTGTAACTTATAGTAATGTGAAGTGTTAGAGCTACACACTATTATTACTATTCGTGTAACTTATAGTAATGTGAAGTGTTAGAGCTACATACTATTATTACTATTCGTGTAACTTATAGTAATGTGAAGTGTTAGAGCTACACACTATTATTACTATTCGTGTAACTTATAGGAATGTGAGGTGTTAGAGCTACACACTATTAATACTATTCGTGTAACTTATAGTAATGTGAAGTGTTTAAAAGCTACACACTATTATTACTATTCGTGTAACATATAGTAATGTGAAGTGTTAGAGCTACACACTATTATTACTATTCGTGTAACTTATAGTAATGTGAAGTGTTAGAGCTACACACTATTATTACTATTCGTGTAACTTATAGTAATGTGAAGTGTTAGAGCTACACACTATTAATACTATGCGTGTAACTTATAGTAATGTGAAGTGTTAGAGCTACACACTATTATTACTATTCGTGTAACTTATAGTAATGTGAAGTGTTAGAGCTACACACTATTATTACTATTCGTGTAACTTATAGTAATGTGAAGTGTTAGAGCTACACACTATTATTACTATTCTTGTAACTTATAGTAATGTGAAGTGTTATCGCTACACACTATTATTACTATTCGTGTAACTTATAGTAATGTGAAGTGTTAGAGCTACACACTATTATTACTATTCGTGTAACTTATAGTAATGTGAAGTGTTAGAGCTACACACTATTATTACTATTCGTGTAACTTATAGTAATGTGAGGTGTTAGAGCTACACACTATTAATACTATTCGTGTAACTTATAGTAATGTGAAGTGTTTAAAAGCTACACACTATTATTACTATTCGTGTAACTTATAGTAATGTGAAGTGTTAGAGCTACACACTATTATTATTAGGCGTATAACTTATAATAATGTAAGGTGTTAAGGCTACGCACTATTATTATTAGGCGTGTAACTTGAAGTAATGTGAGGTGTTAGAGCTACACACTATTATTACTATTCGTGTACCTTATAGTAATGTGAAGTGTTAGAGCTACACACTATTTTTACTATTCGTGTAACTTATAGTAATGTGAAGTGTTAGAGCTACACACTATTATTACTATTCGTGTAACTTATACTAATGTGAGGTGTTAGAGCTACACACTATTATTACTATTCATGTAACTTATACTAATGTGAGGTGTTAGAGCTACACACTATTATTACTCTTCGTGTAACTTATAGTCATGTGAAGTGCTAGAGCTACACACTATTATTACTATTCGTGTAACTTATACTAATGTGAGGTGTTAGAGCTACACACTATTATTACTATTCGTGTAACTTATACTAAAGTGAGGTGTTAGAGCTACACACTATTATTACTATTCGTGTAACTTATACTAAAGTGAGGTGTTAGAGCTACACACTATTATTACTATTCGTGTAACTTATAGTAATGTGAAGTGTTAGAGCTACACACTATTATTACTATTCGTGTAACTTATACTAAAGTGAGGTGTTAGCGCTACACACTATTATTACTATTCGTGCAACTTATAGTAATGTGAAGTGTTAGAGCTACACACTATTATTACTATTCGTGTAACTTATACTAAAGTGAGGTGTTAGAGCTACACACTATTATTACTATTCGTGTAACTTATAGTAATGTGAAGTGTTAGAGCTACACACTATTATTACTATTCGTGTAACTTATACTAAAGTGAGGTGTTAGCGCTACACACTATTATTACTATTCGTGCAACTTATAGTAATGTGAAGTGTTAGAGCTACACACTATTATTACTATTCGTGTAAACTATAGTAATGTGAAGTGTTAGAGCTACACACTATTATTACTATTCGTGTAACTTATAGTAATTAGAAGTGTTAGCGCTACACACTATTAATACTATGCGTGTAACTTATAGTAATGTGAAGTGTTAGAGCTACACACTATTATTACTATTCGTGTAACTTATAGTAATGTGAAGTGTTAGAGCTACACACTATTATTACTATTCGTGTAACTTATAGTAATATGAAGTGTTAGAGCTACACACTATTATTACTATTCGTGTAACTTATAGTAATGTGAAGTGTTATCGCTACACACTATTATTACTATTCGTGTAACTTATAGTAATGTGAAGTGTTAGAGCTACACACTATTATTACTATTCGTGTAACTTATAGTAATGTGAAGTGTTAGAGCTACACACTATTATTACTATTCGTGTAACTTATAGTAATGTGAGGTGTTAGAGCTACACACTATTAATACTATTCGTGTAACTTATAGTAATGTGAAGTGTTTAAAAGCTACACACTATTATTACTATTCGTGTAACTTATAGTAATGTGAAGTGTTAGAGCTACACACTATTATTACTATTCGTCTAACTTATAGTAATATGAAGTGTTAGAGCTACACCCTATTATTACTATTCGTGTAACTTATAGTAATGTGAAGTGTTAGAGCTACACACTATTATTACTATTCGTGTAACTTATAGTAATGTGAAGTGTTAGAGCTACACACTATTATTACTATTCGTGTAACTTATAGTAATGTGAAGTGTTAGAGCTACACACTATTATTACTATTCGTGTAACTTATAGTAATGTGAAGTGTTAGAGCTACACACTATTATTACTATTCGTGTAACTTATAGTAATGTGAGGTGTTAGAGCTACACACTATTAATACTATTCGTGTAACTTATAGTAATGTGAAGTGTTTAAAAGCTACACACTATTATTACTATTCGTGTAACTTATAGTAATGTGAAGTGTTAGAGCTACACACTATTATTACTATTCGTCTAACTTATAGTAATGTGAAGTGTTAGAGCTACACACTATTATTACTATTCGTGTAACTTATAGTAATGTGAAGTGTTTAAAAGCTACACACTATTATTACTATTCGTGTAACTTATAGTAATGTGAAGTGTTAGAGCTACACACTATTATTATTAGGCGTGTAACTTATACTAATGTGAGGTGTTAGAGCTACACACTATTATTACTATTCGTGTAACTTATACTAATGTGAGGTGTTAGAGCTACACACTATTATTATTAGGCGTGTAACTTATCATAATGTGAGGTGTTAGAGCTACACACTATTATTACTATTCGTGTAACTTATACTAATGTGAAGTGTTAGAGCTACACACTATTATTATTAGGCGTGTAACTTATCATAATGTGAGGTGTTAGAGCTACACACTATGGTTACTATTCGTGTAACTTATAGTAATGTGAAGTGTTAGAGCTACACACTATTATTACTATTCGTGTAACTTATAGTAATGTGAAGTGTTAGAGCTACACACTATTATTACTATTCGTGTAACTTATAGTAATGTGAGGTGTTAGAGCTACACACTATTAATACTATTCGTGTAACTTATAGTAATGTGAAGTGTTTAAAAGCTACACACTATTATTACTATTCGTGTAACTTATAGTAATGTGAAGTGTTAGAGCTACACACTATTATTACTATTCGTCTAACTTATAGTAATATGAAGTGTTAGAGCTACACCCTATTATTACTATTCGTGTAACTTATAGTAATGTGAAGTGTTAGAGCTACACACTATTATTACTATTCGTGTAACTTATAGTAATGTGAAGTGTTAGAGCTACACACTATTATTACTATTCGTGTAACTTATAGTAATGTGAAGTGTTAGAGCTACACACTATTATTACTATTCGTGTAACTTATAGTAATGTGAAGTGTTAGAGCTACACACTATTATTACTATTCGTGTAACTTATAGTAATGTGAGGTGTTAGAGCTACACACTATTAATACTATTCGTGTAACTTATAGTAATGTGAAGTGTTTAAAAGCTACACACTATTATTACTATTCGTGTAACTTATAGTAATGTGAAGTGTTAGAGCTACACACTATTATTACTATTCGTCTAACTTATAGTAATGTGAAGTGTTAGAGCTACACACTATTATTACTATTCGTGTAACTTATAGTAATGTGAAGTGTTTAAAAGCTACACACTATTATTACTATTCGTGTAACTTATAGTAATGTGAAGTGTTAGAGCTACACACTATTATTATTAGGCGTGTAACTTATACTAATGTGAGGTGTTAGAGCTACACACTATTATTACTATTCGTGTAACTTATACTAATGTGAGGTGTTAGAGCTACACACTATTATTATTAGGCGTGTAACTTATCATAATGTGAGGTGTTAGAGCTACACACTATTATTACTATTCGTGTAACTTATACTAATGTGAAGTGTTAGAGCTACACACTATTATTATTAGGCGTGTAACTTATCATAATGTGAGGTGTTAGAGCTACACACTATGGTTACTATTCGTGTAACTTATAGTAATGTGAAGTGTTAGAGCTACACACTATTATTACTATTCGTGTAACTTATACTAATGTGAGGTGTTAGAGCTACACACTATTAATATTAGGCGTATAACTTATACTAAAATATATAATTATTTTGTAAAAATATTTTATTAGATAATTATTTTCCTGCAGATGCTGGTACTATTTTATCGGCGAAAAGCCTTGAATAAATATATTCATTAAAAGTTTTCTTGTTTTTGAAATATTTTTAATTTGTTGTTGTCGTGTGACAAGTGCAATAAAAAAAAAAAGAAAGAAAAAAGTGTTCAGAGAAAGGTAGAGAGAGCACAGTTACACAGGTCCAAAGGCGTGAAGCACTGCACTGGCCACATCTGCAGCTTTGTCCGTATAAAGGGTCTCCCTAGAACAGTTTAAAACCCATTTCAACCCACTGTCGACAAATGTCTACGTCAAATGTAAACATTTTTCTATCAAAGCAGAATGGACTTTTTAGACGAGGGATATTTTTGTCTGTATCATTGGTACATACTGTAACAGCCTGCAGTGTTGACCTTCACTGGCGGCAGTAAAGATGTGTTTAGTGTTTGAGGTTAGGTAGAGCTGTTCCAAGCGTGATGGATAACTTCAAATCGTAAGTGTTTTACTCTTTTATGATGTAGTTTAACCTCATTTTCTTATTATAAATGCAGTAATTATAAGACAAACTATTTAAATAATCTTCTAATTCCACTTCAGTAAGTTGCATAACAATCATGTGACGACTTGAATTATGATGTCGACAGTGAGCACGGATGGGGTGGAGGATACGAAACCTATTTGGGATTTTTTTTATAGGTTGACAGTAGAGCAGATCGCAACACTCATTGAGGAAGATGATGGTATTCTTGATGGGAACATATACTTTGAACCTCCAGAAAATCCAATATTGAGCGACAGAGACAGCGATGACGAAGACGCCTCAGGTGATATAAACAAACTGTCTGGAACCAGCTACGTGGTGGAGCTGTATGTTCAGTGAGGAAAAAAACAGAAAACGGTTTACAGAGATTCCGAACAGACGGAGATTATATTGTAAGTAATGAAGAAAATAGTGAAGGTTTTATACCTCCGACACCAACTCAAAGTACATCTAGAGAGCAATTTCACATTTTAGATCAAGCACTTGCAATCGAAGATGCCTCTGACGTCCCCACTGATTTTTCTAGTACAACTACACTCGTGACAAATAAAAGAAATAGAAAAAGAAAACAAAACCCTATCAAGAAAATTACACATGTGGAAAACGTAGAGAGAAAGAAAAATTTGGCCAAAGCAAAGAAAATTAAGAAGTTTAGAAATTGGAAGAAAGAAGATATACTTGACAACTCCTCCATTGAATTTGCTCGCCCAACATTTTTAGAAAATTCCTTTTCTCCTGTTGAAGCTTTTGAATATTTTTTTGACGATGAAGTTTGTGACTATATAGTCGCATGTACAAATGAATTCGCGGTTGAAAAAGGTAATCTGTCATTCACTATAACTAAAGGTGATTTTCTTTGCTATTTTATTTTTATCTGGTTATAATGTGATGTCCAGAACTAGAATGTATTGGGAACTGTCCGAAGATGTTCACAATACCGCAGTGGCAAATGCGATGTCCAGAAATCGATTTCAAGATATTATGAGATACTTACACTTTTGTAAGAATGCTGAATTAAAAATTGATGATAGATTTGGAAAAATACGGCCTGTAATGACTATGCTAAATGAAAGATGGTTACACCATTTTCCAGGTGATTCATATCTGTCAATTGATGAATCCATGGTGCCGTATTTTGGCAGGCATGGAGCAAAACAACACATCCACGGAAAACCCATTCGCTTCGGATACAAGATTTGGATTCTTGCCACAAGACTTGGGTACATTGTTCAGGGTGTACCCTACCAAGGAAAGGGCAGTACAACGATGATCCCTGAGCTTGGGCTGGGAGGCTCTGTTGTAATTGATTTACTATCTAAGCTTCCGCAAGACAGGCGTTACAGCTTGTTTTTTGACAATTTTTTTACCTCTTTTCGTCTTCTTGAGACATTGAAGAGACACAGCTATGACGGAACTGGTACTGTTCGAGGTGACCGAGTAGAAGATGCCCCCTTACCTAATGCTAAGAGTATGAATAAAGAAGCTAGAGGTACATACCATCAAGTGACAGTTGTAGACACCGGGATTACACTTGTTCGATATCACAACAATAACGTGTTTACAATGGCTTCAACATCAGCTAGCGTAGCTCCCACAGGAAAAGCTAAACGTTGGTCAAAAGCTCAGAAAAAGCACATTACTCTGGACCAACCTGCATGTATTGTTTTGTATAATACATATATGGGAGGAGTCGACCGTATGGACGAAAACATAACATCGTACAGAATAAACATACGAAACAAGAAGTGGTATTGGCCCATGGTGTCCTACTTGTTAAATGTTTCAATGAACAATGCGTGGTTGCTTTTCCGTTTGAATCCAAAAGGCCGTGCAGAAAATCTGGACTTTCTTGGTTTCATTAGGTATGTTGTAAATGCCTATATAGCAACATACAGAGTTTCCCGTTTTTCTGCAGGTAGACCCAGTATGAAAGTATCAAGCAGGGTCCTGCCAGAAGTCCGCTACAGTGGAACAGGACACTTCATGCAAACAGTGGAAAAACAGGTGCGCTGTGCACAATGCGGAAAAGCTACAAGGAAGAAATGTAAAGTATGTCAGGTCGGGATTCAAACTAATTGCAAGGAAGAATTTCATTCTCGCTAAATAGACCTTACAAACAGTGCCCTATTAGCTGTAATATATCTTTGTACGATTAAATATAGAATATTGAAATGATTCCTGTTGTTATTTGTTATTACCATCTTTTGATTATGTTTTTAGTATAATATAACAGCCCACCTCAACCGTGCTCACTGTCGACATATGTCGACGCACCTCTGGTATAGTAGGCCCGTCCCGATCGCGCTCACTGTCGACAAATGTCGACACGTCGTAATTACGATTAGAAATACTTGAAATGTATTATAAACATTATTTAGTATTTATTCTGATAGTAAGAAGCCACATTTTAAAAGGGTATGCAAAAATTCAGAAAAAAAATAATTTGGGCTGAAATGGGTTAAGTCAATTTTAAATAGTGCTGCAATGATGGACGGGCAGTTGAAGAGATGATCGGGATTAAGCTGTATCCCTGGGCAGTGCCTACATTCAGGGTATGTTCTTGATCCATCAGGCAAGATTTTCATGTCTTTGAGGTGCATTGTCCTCAGTCTGGCAATTGTTTTTGTTATTTCCCTGTCAAAGTTGAGCTCGGGAAGTGATGATTTTCTTCGGTTGTTATGGCAGAGCTTCTGTTTTGCAACGGCATTGACGTCGGAAGATGTTGTAATCACGGGGGCTGGTTCGATGGTTCTCGCTTCCTTGGCCAGAGAATCGGCCTCTTCGTTCCCTTTGATGTTGACGTGTGCCGGGATCCATTGAAGCGTACAAAGCATCTTCTTTTCCTCAATTAAGGACAGGAGGTTATTGATCCTTTGGGCAAGGTTTGTATTTCTTATTTGGAGGGCCTGAAGAGCAGATCTGCAGTCCGTGAAGATTACTATGCCATCAGAGGGGTTGAGTGTTGTCCAATGTGAGGTAAATACTCAGAGCTTCTTTGATTGCGATGAGTTCGCTTGTGAAGTTGGAGGCGATTTTGCCTGCTGCAATTTTGTCAATGGAAGTTGAGGTCTTTGTAAGCAGCGACCAAGTGTGGTTTTAAAATCTTGGCAATAGTTTCCATTCCTTTCCTCTTGATTGTTTCTTTAGGCTCTTTTTTGGAGCAGGGTTCGAGGAGATTCAAGTTTATATTCACAAAGGAGGGTGGTTTGACCGGGAACCTGGGTTCTTGAAAGATGTCAAGGCTCGTGTGCTGTAGGTTGATGTCCTGTCCGATGTTTTTGTTGTACTGGAGAGTAGAAGATCTATTTAGCCTGGTTTTTTCCGACCAGTTCCGAAAGGTGACTTTTGAGATATGTTGTTCGTGATTGCTCCTGATTTCGTTTGTGAATTTCACTGTAGCGAATTTTCTCCGATTTTCCAATGGGGTTAGGCCACATTCAGTTTCAGCTTTCAAATTATTTGTAGATGAGACGGCTCCAATGATGGCTTTGGAGGCTCTGTACTGGACGGAGTCGACTTTCGAGGATGAAGATGCTGGAGTCCAGATTGGTGCTGCACATTCAAGGATTGGTCTGATGAGTGTTGTGTAAGTATTTAGGAGTGTCTTTGGTTTGGAACCCCAGTTTGAACCACAAAGTCTCCTCAGGATGCTGAGTTTTTTCAGAGCTCTCTTTGAAACTGTTTCAGTGTGCTTAGTAAATCTCAGTTCCGCATCGAGTGCGAGACCAAGGTATCTGGGGTGCGTGACTTGTTTGACGGTAGTATTGTGGAGTCTAATGTTAGGACGGTTCCTTCTGTCTGTTGAGAAAGCACACGATTTGGATTTATCAGGGTTAATAAGGATCTTAAGGTCTTTAGCCCAGGTTTCGATGCCAAGCAGGTTGGTATTTAAGGCTTGTTCAGAGACTGAGATATCAGAGTGTGTATGCCAGATAGCGATGTCGTCTGCATAGCAGACAATTTTAGCATCATTGCATATGTGTTCAAGGATGGTGTTCATATACATGAGAAAGAGCAAAGGGCTGAGGACCGATCCCTGTGGGACTCCCGCCCACGATCTGTGCGTCTTGGAATACTTACAATGCTTGGTAATCGTTTATCCAGAGCAATGAGTTGCCATTGATGCCAATACCTTGTAAAATCACAATGAGTTTTTGCCTCCAGACTCTGTCAAACGCTCGGGGGAGCCTGTAACCCCTAGAGAGCGCGTCCCCAGAAGGCGGATAGGGGAATGCCTTCAATGGTTTACCATTGGAGTGAAATAAAATAGCTCCCGCGGACCAACAGGTAGAAGTCCAACCTCTCGAGGCAATGGCACTCACCATGACTAGTGCAATGGACATATTTTTAATTTATTATAAATATATATATATATATATATATATATATATATATATATATATATATTTAATAAATTTAAAATATTTCAAAAACAAGAATACTTTTAATGAATATATTTATTCAAAGCTTTTCGCCGATAAAATAGTATCAGCATCTTCAGGAAAATAATTATCTAATAAAATTTATTTAGATATTAGATAGATTTTATTAGATAATTATTTTCCTGAAGATGCTGATACTATTTTATCGGCGAAAACCTTTGAATAAATATATTCATTAAAAGTATTCTTGTTTTTGAAATATTTTTAATTTATTAACTATATTACAAGAAAACATATCACCATATTTAATATATATATATATATATATATATATATATATATATATATATATATATATATATATATAAGACATTAAATAAAAGTAACTACATAAAATAATTTTAAAATTTACTTTTTACAGTTACATCAAAATACATTGCAAAACATTACTATAGCTTTCACATTTTCTGTTTATACACTAAACTGGAACAATATTATTAATACTAACGAGTTTATTTATGTTAATTATTTATTTAGAAGTTATTTATTTTAAAATTCTTTCTAAACCTTTTAAAAAAAAACACAATAATTTAAAGTTTTTTTTATTTGATACATAAAAACGTAATAATAACTAAAGTTAACAAAGTACTGTATCATAACTTTACTTCATTTTTACAAATAATGACAAAGAATAAATATTTTAAACACACTCAAGTTTCCCATTTCTATTACTTTCAAACTAAGTACCAAAATATTATTTCAAAGCTGCATAAATTGATTAAGAATCTTCGCTAGTGTTGTAGTATTTACATTATTTTCGTTACTTAGTTTTAACAATTCATTTTAAAATTATTAGTTAATATTTGTAAAATAATAGTAATGTAGGCTTGAAATATTAGTTTTTCAGTGCTATTTTTTTCAAACTCGCTATGGTTGGATTGTACACCACGAGACTTTTAAATAACAACTTCTTATCAGTTTACCTGCAAAAAACCACCGCTTAATTATATTTCTCAGCAATTGGTCAGTGCATCTATCAATCCCGCGACTGTACTGCTTACTCATTCTGTTTCATCCCCTGATACAATCTCATAAATATATAATATTCATTTTAATATATATATAAAGAAATAATAAAAACAGAATTTAAAACTTTTTTTTGGTCGTAAGTAATATGTTTCAAGTAACATATTATTTGTTTAAAACTAATGACATTTTGTGGTAACAGTTTGAAAGAGTTTTAAATTCTAATAATATGTTACAAGAAATACATAAATAGTATAGATTTGTTGGAAAATACACATTTTAATTAATTTCATTTTACACATTTAACATAATTACTCTATAGAATAACCTGTCAGGGGGAAATATGGCATTGTGAACATAATATATGGAAACACTTACATATTTGTGTGAGATTTTCTTGGTGAAAGATTAACATCAAAACGTAAGTATATTTTCATTATAAAAATACAAATTAATTCATCCAATAAAATTTCTAACAATTTAACTCTCAAAACTTCGTTGTTAAAGACTAATATATCTTGAAAATTGTAAGAATTAATTTAAAAAAGTAGTGATATAATACTTTTATGGTATCTATATTAACATATTAAAAATTATCACATTACAGATAAACATGTAAAACATTTACAAATTAAACACAAAATTAAAAATCTAAAATTTTAAAAGTAATAGTGAGTGTTGGTTCTTGTCTGAGACGTTTCAACTTGCTTAATATTAGGTAGGCCTCTGTTGGTACGCACAACCAAATGCATTTAATAAATAAAACTCCTTGGCGTTTTTAAGTACACTGTAATCTACGAGGCCTATAGGGGAGATTGTTAACAGTAGTAAATTTCTGAAAACCTAATTAACATCTAAAAAAACCTTAATCTTATTACAAAAATATAAAGGCCTATTATACATATATAAATATATTTGTACACGTAATTAATTCCCATTTTTAAACATTGCCGCTTTTTCTTTAAACGCCATTTGCCTTTGTAATTTTGCTTCTTCTTGTTTTCTCCTTTCTTCTTGTTCTTGGCGAATCTCAAATTCAAATTTGCTTCCTTTCCTTAACTCTTCAATCTAAAAACAAAAACTTTTATAATATTTAACGTAATTACTATAATTAGAACACAAGTAATACAAACAAAACAACAAGTCAATTCCTACTTATGTCAAGAAAAAACAATTTTAATTTCTTACCTTTAATCAACTAATTACAATTAATATAAATAAAGTAACATAGCCTATGCGTTAAAACAGCTGTTCTACCACATAACCTATAACATAGTCAGCTGCTTTATGGAATCATATCTTATCACTTATTTTAAACTAAATCACTTATTTTTTAATTCTAAACATTTTGATCTCTAGAAATCATGTTTTATGCAATTTTTGCTTAAACTTAAACAGCCATCATGAAGCTGTTTTGCTAAAAACTCTGTGCCCTGTTATAGGTCATTCTTTTTCTGGTAAAATTTATTGTTTTGGGGGGCACGTACCTATTCTGTGGTCTATTTATTACTTTTTATATTCATAATAATAGACCAGAAATATATCCAACATGTCTTCTTTATTTATCACAAATACTCCAAAGTAAATCCAAAAGGTAATAGCACAGACAATCATTTATAAAAATTACACCTACGGTCTATGCCCAACTAGTTGTTGGCGACTCATATTGTATTTCGTAATCAATGGTAAAATAATAACAAAATAAAAGAGGCTCACAAAACTCACAAATTGAATCATTTATTCACTCAGACGAGTTTCAATGACAGTCATCATCAATTAGTTTTGATAATATAAACTCGAACTTACAACTTACATCTAGAGTTGTAATTTAGAGTTTATAGTAGCAACACTCAGGATGATGATGACTTTGTCATTAAAACGCGTGTAAGTGAATAAATGATTCAATTTGTGAGTTTTGTGTGCGTCTTTTATTTGTTATTGTAACACAACCTCCAAGCTATGCTCAAAGAATAGTTGATATAAATGGTGAAATATTTTTTTTAAAATCATTTAGCACAATTTAACTAACATCAACAGTATAATCCAGAAAATAAATTCTTGGGCACAAATGGACGAGTAACTGCTTTCTTTAGTAACTTCTGTCAATAATTACACACACTCATTTCAATAAAGGTAGTATATATAATAACTTTACAATATTGCTCTTACTTTTGCTTCAAAGAAGTTTGCTGCTCCACCTACGCCAACTTGATCAACATCAATTTCAGTCAACTTGGCTAATTTACTTAGTCCACTCTCCTCTTCAAGTTCCCCATCGTTTGCTTTGCGGTAAATCAAGAGAAACTGCAAACATATACAAATAGTATTCAACAGAAATAGTGTCTATGTTTCAACAGTATTAGTGCAACAGTATGGAGCAACTGTGGCGCAATGTTTATTTTTAAATAAATAAAACCTCTAAACCACAAATAGCTTTTATTTAATCCTAAGGATTAAAATAAAAGTTATTTGTGGTTTAGAGGTTTTATTTATTTAAAAATAAAGTATTAGTGCAATTTATAAAATACAAAAAAAACAATTATTTTATAAAATCAATAAAATATTTATATTTAAATAAAGGACATACACAATGAACTTCGGTTAATATCTTTTCTATTTCTTTCTTTTCATTTAAATCTTATTTCCTATCGTATTTTAGAAAGAAAACTCTAATTTTTACAAGATCTGTGTATTGTATAATAATTCAGATTTTAACATTTTATTTATATATATGTATAAACTCATAACTACTTCCATTAGGGTTCCAATACCCTAAATTTATTTATTTTTATTAATATCTAGTATTGTGATATACGTATATACAATCATTAAATTAATATTTATTCGTATTGTTCATTTTAATCTTTAGGGCTACCCAAATTTCGAAACATTCAGCAGACAAAATGAAAATGTCAATTAAAACATTTAATTTAGTGTTCAAAATCCTTCTAGTTAGCTTACACTCTCCTTATATATTTTGTTCAAATTTTAAAAATGCTTTAAATCTTGTTATTAAAATACATTTTATTCATCCACTTAGGGATGACACTTGACTTTATTATTCATTCATTACTTTAATTTAATGAGTTATTTTAGTTTTATATGAGAGAAACATTTTTAGCAAAAGTGACAAGGCATGCAATATAGTTATTATATCAAGTTTGGCGTAAAATGAGTGATAACATATGATTTCATAAAGCAGCTGACTTTATGTTATAATAATTGTAATTAGTTAATAAAAGGTAACTTATTTAAAATGTTTCTTTCTTGACATAAGTAGAAATACACTTTGAAAACTCTTTGTTTATATTACTTGCTTAGATAAAAGCCCTCAAACTGATAACATCTCTTGAATCTGGATGATGTGACAATAATTGCTTCTCTTTGTCATCATATTTCTTCTAGCTTATGTAACAAAGAATCTAATAACCTAAGTTCTTGCTAAGCTTTTCCCGTCAACACTTTAGTTTACAGCTACACTTGGCCTGATAAAACGCCAAAAGATACAGGTTTGAAATTTACAAATTTGAAATAAAAAGCATAACTCAGAAGAGTAGAGTGAAAAACAAAGCTTGTTTAAATAACAGAGAACAGTCTGACACAGAGAAGCTCAGTCCCTAATCCGTTTGGGATGACGTAAACAGATATACAGCAGTAAATTAAATGGACTTGTGAATATATACTTAAATTTAGTTTAACTAATTAAACTTAACATAATCAACATCACGTGATATAATAGCTTGCCATTTAGAAAATATGTACAGACCCGTTGACTATATGAACACAACAAAACTCATTAAGCTAACACTTTAAAATAAACATTTTTCTAGTCAACTTTAGTACCTTTTTATTAAATAATTACAATTAATATAAATAAAGCAACAAAACCTATGCGTTAAAACAACTGTTCTACCACATAACCTATAATATAAAATCAGCTGTTTTTTTTAAATCATAGGTTATCACTTATTTTAAGTCAAATGGAACAAAATAATTAATTATATTACATACATTGCCTCTTGTGGAAGGGTTTTCTCCCTTATAAAGCTAAAATTAATTCATTATTATGTTTAATTAATGAATTAATATTTGAAAAAACTGTATTAACATCAAGTGCCATCCACTAAAGGTTTAAAAAAATGTATTTGAACTTGAGTGGATGAATAGAAAGTATTTTATTTTCGATTGAACAAAACATATCTAAGGAGGGTGTGAACTATCAGAAGAAGTTGAATAAGTAATATACCTCTCGAAAGCTGATTTTGTTGTCACAATCTTCGTCAACTTCTTTAATCATAGCCTTAAGCCCAAGATGTGTTTGTGGAGCTCCTAACTTCTCCATCATTCTTTTAAGCTCGACTAGATCCAAGAAACCGTCTCGCCCCTCATCATACCTGGAAGGAAACGTTGTTTTAAAGAACAAGTCATGTGCACTAATATGCTTAATTATGGATCTTAAAATTAACATGTGTTCCATGTAAGCTACATTTGAAAACACATTCATTCAAATATTTTAAAAATTGCTTAAAAAGCAGTAATCTTAATTGCTATGTTAATTTTCTAAGAGTTTATTTTTTTTATCAAATTTTTATAAAAAAATCTGTTTCAATTTATTTTTGAGATTTAATGTAAATATTAAATACTGTACACACACGCGCGCGCACGCACACGCGCGCACATACACACACGCGAGCGCCCTCGGCAGAATCGGGATTAACAAATATCGTCGCAATGATATTGACTTTTAGTAAATTAAATATGTTAAACCTATGCCATTAGCAGGGATAAGGGGTTTAGTATATTTTCAAAAAACAAGTGATTTACCTGGAAAGGTGAGAAAATCTCAAAATACACCTACAACCACTATCGACATTCGAGGAGACGAGGTTTTTCAGGAGGAAAGAGAAATGCCCTGTACCAAAAATCGCGAAAACGCCAAATAATTGAGTTAAACCAAAATTAAAGAAATAGATACGAATTTGATTATTTTGGAGTGAGGCTTCCAGTGTGTGGGATAGGTAAACAGACCATCGGCAAAAGTCACCTGATGTCGTGACGTAAATTATAAAAGCCACCCCACTGGTCGACAAAACGTGGTGTGATATACGTTCTGTCGGAACGCGAAAACCAAGCGGGGGTGACAAGCGACAGCGTGGCTTTAGACTTCGAACGGATAACAACGTGTAAGTGCGCTCCAGGTCACAAGCCTTTGTTTAAGTTTTGTGATCTGTAGATGAAGACGGAGATAATGACGGGCTAAGAGCGAGAGTTTGTGCTGCCGAAATGTAGCTGCAAGTGAATGAATTTCTCCAAAAGTGGTTTCCTTAGTTAACATCAACACGGTGGCGTTCTCAGCAGTTTGTTAAGTGTTAAAAGGGGAACATTAGAGCAAATGTAATAAATTTTAAAGGACAGTGCTTCTAAATTTTAATTAAAACTTTTTATAATTAAGCAATGAAAAAATGAACAGAGAAAATAAAATTAAATATAAGTGGACTTCAAAATTTTAAATTCAAGCTATAAATAGAACCGTAAAAAAGAAAAAATGTTAATTAAAGTTTAAATAGGACGATGCAAATAAATAAATGGAAAGTGGAAGGTCAAATGTTTCCCGAGTTTCGAAGTGGGGACATAACACTCAACCATTACAACCCCAGAAACAACGATATCGAGGGAGAAGAAAGAGCAAACGACCTGGATTTAGGAGTGATCCTGAGTTTAAGGTCAGACGTTAATTTCTCTCTTTTTCATTTAATTAAAAATTTAATATTGAATATTTTTGGGGAAAGTTGACATTTTATTCATTTAAATTCAAATAAAATTTATTTTTAGAGTTGGAGAATTTCAGACAATGGCTTTGTTTATAACGTAACTTAGAGTGGGTAGCATTTAGTAGGGGAAAACCCCCTCTACAAATTGCAGGGTTTCTCCAACCAAGATTACATATATTAAATAAAATTAAAATTAGATAAAGAATTTTGTGTTTTTTTTATATATAAAGAAATTCAGATATCAGTAGAAATGAAAATTAATTAAAATTATTTGATGAAAGTTAATTAAAGTGAAAAGTTCAAAGAAAATTAAATAAAATTATTTAATGAATATTAATTAAAATTATTTTGGAGTTTAATTAAATCATAGAGGAATTGAAGAGTTGTAAATTTGTGTCTAGTGAATAAATTGTTGCGTTAAGAATTTCAGATAAAATGTAAGGTTTTTGGTCTAATTAGTTACATAAGCATAAATATTTTTTTTTTTATTGTTGGCAAATCAAATGTTCAAAATATTTATCAAACTAAATGGAGTAAAATTGTTTATTGAAATCATTTCTGTTTTAAGAAAAATATCAAATTTTTACTTTAAAGGGTTACATTGTTTTTGAAGATAATTGCTGTTTTTTAAATATATTAATTAGTTAAAGAGTTACATTGTTTTTGAATATAATTGCTGTGTTTTAAATATATTAATTAGTTAAAGGGTTAGATGGCTAATGCGTATGACAAATAATTTCATATCATTAACTGTTTTTAAATAGAGAAAATTTACTTATTGCATTAATTTATAAATTAAAAGTAACAATTGTTTAGTTTAAAGGGTTACATTGGTTTTTAATATAATTGCTGTTTTAAAATATGTTAATTAGTTAAAGTGGTAAATGGCTAATTCCTATGACCAATGTTTTCAGATTATTAATTGTTTTGACAGGATGGAAATTGTTTACCAATGGCACTTGTGTTTTTAAAGTATCAAATATTGAAGTAAAAGTAGGTTAAAAAAGAAGGGACAGTTTTGTTTAGTTAAAGAATTATGTAATTTCGATTTTAAATATTAAAAGATTAAAGGGAACTTAGCTAAAGTAAAATTTTCCATCTGAAACGAATAATTAAAGATAAAATTTCTCAGAACTTGTGATATAAAAAAGAATATAAAAGAAAGATTAAAATAAATGCAATATTCAAAATTTACAGAGCTAGTAGATGTAAGATGGGTACAAACTGTGCTGTAGTAATAAATTTAAAAGTAAATAAAAAACGTATTTTTTACTAACTTGCCAACAAAGCAATAGTGTTATTATTTTAAACAGATTTCTTACACACTCCTAAAACTAAAGGGTCATTTCGACATAAAGATGCCTTCAAAGAACTTATTCCCCGGGAAATACATACCCAAAGGGTTAAATTACAGTAAGTTGGGTTTTTTATATTAAAGTCCAGTGACCTGTTCTCTGGCAGATTTTGGCGGGTCATTGCACAGTATCCTAGTTCTGGCTAGGATAGGCCCTGTCGAAATTCTGAGCTTGCGGCGGGGCTAAGGGTGGAGACGGCGGCGCTCGGCCCGTGCGGGGCGGGCAGACCCGCGGGCGGCGCTGTGCGCGCTCCGCTGCAAGTAAAGATGGCCGCGGCTCGTGAAAAACAGGCCATAAACAAATTGGTAGTATTCACGATCCTGCGTAGAGACCGGTGGGTTAAGTCAAGCACTTACTGCTACGGTTTCTAATTAACAAAAAGGCAAGGCTTAACTCGACCTAGAAGTTGTAAGAAATAAATAATGAAAATAATAAAAAAAATTAAATATAAATAATTTGGAAGCACAAATAAATTCATAAAATAGGTTAGTAGTTAAAATATTAGAGTAAGAAGATTAGGAACAGGGATAAAATAAGTAAGTAAAAATAGGAGATAGAAAAAAGGAAACAAACTGGAGAATGCACGCACACAGAACACACGGGCTACATGACGCTTAAATTGATAAAGAATATGTAAGGAAACATATTCATAGTTAAGGTAGGAGGGGAAGGATAGGGTTAGAAATAAAGAAGAAATAGAATAAAAAGAAGTTATGGCATCACCAAAGCAGCAGGAGAAGAGTGAAATGGAGAAGATGGTGGCGATGTTAAGGAGAGAGAGAGCAAGAACGAAAGGAAGAGGAAATAAGAAGAAAACAGGAGGAGAAACAAAAATAAGCCAGGAGACTACAAAAAGAAGAACAGGAAGAAGCAAAGAGACAGAAGAAGAAAGAACAAGACAAATTAGAAAGAAAACAGGAGAAAGAACAAGAAGAAACGAGGAGGTATAAGGAAAGGGAGCAGGCCGAAATGAGGTGGCAAAACGAAGAAGCTAGAAGAATACGAAAAGAAGAACAAGAAGAAGCATGGAGAGAACAGGAGGAAGTGAAGAGACAGAAGGAGAAAGAACAAGAAAAATTAGAAAGGAAACAGGAGAAAGAACGAGAAAGGGAAGAAATGAGAGTCTTCATGGACACGATAACGGACAACGTCCAGAGCCATAAGGTCATCAGTTTGCACCTGGGGAGTAAGAACAACAGAGTTCATGCAGGTGAACATAAGGCCGATCAACTAATGCAAAGGATTGATAAAAAAAAGGAAGAGCAGCAAGACTAGGAGCAGAAAATCGGGGATCTGCAGACAGGTTTAAAAGAAGTGTAAAACACCATCAAGAAGGTTGCCGAGAAGATGAGAAACGTCTGGCAGCCAGGATCAACCGCCTGCTGGGTAAAGCCGAGAGTATGGGACTACCATCAGATAGAGGGAACTCGAAAGATCGAGTTCTTCGGGCAGGAAAATGAAGATCCAATTGATTTCATAAAAGAGATGGAAGATTTCGAAGAAATCGACCCCAGGCTCGAGGAGGAGTCCAAGCTTACAATGATTGTAAGGAATCTACGAGAAACAGCAGAAGCTTGGTGGAAGGCAGTACAACGGCCAGAGGGCCAGTACGAGGGATTTAAGAACAAGTTTCTTAACATGTACTGGGGTTTTGCTGCACAAGAGAAAATAAGACAGCAGTTGGACACTGGGAAGTATTACAAGAAGGGACCATACAGCAGGTGATGGTTAACAAGGCCAGGAACCTGGATCCACCAATATCTGAGAGGTACTTGGTGAGTAAAGTAATGACGCATTTCGAAAGGGAAATAAGCATTGCTAGCATAGGAGTTCATCGGGAGTCAGTGACCAACGCCATTGAATTCTTGGACAACTTTGAGACTGAAGAAGGATTTCCGAGGTGTACACAGAGGCAAATGAATTACAACCGACCTCCACCTTCTAGACAACCGTTTAATGAGCCTATGCAGACCAGGTATACAAGGCACCAGCCAAACCATTTTCCTACGCCCAAAAATCAAGGTGCAGGGACCAAAAAACTTACCTGGAGAGTCTCGAGTATGAGAACAGAAAGAAAGGATCAGGATAACGGGAAGTAGACCCGTAAAATAGACAAAAGGGAAGAGAAGAGCACAGCAGTTCAAAAGAGTAAAGGAAGAAAGAGTGAAAAAGATGTAAGATCAAAACAAGACCATCCAAATGAGCTTCAAAGAAAAAGCAATAGAGCAAAAATCGACAAGGTGGGATGGATTGGCATAAGCGAAGAAGAGGGCTTATACTGGCGTCGGCCGACCATCAGGCTGAAGTCGTTACCCCTATTGAGGACCAAGAGGTGCCGAGTCTCGAGGGAGGATTGGGACATAGATCCCAAACTGCGTATAAGATCGACGCAGAGCTGGCTAGTGGGAGCGAAGGAGAAAAATACAAAGACAAAGGGTTGCAGGAGGAAAAAGAAATTATAAAAGCAGAAACAGTAAGAGGTAGTGAAAAGGAAGCAGGGCAGGAACGAGAAGGAATAATAGGAAGAGAAATAGTAAGAGGTAGTGAAAAGTAAGCAGGGCAGTAAGGAAAAGGAATAATAGGAAGAGAAATAGTAAAAGGTAGTGATAAGGATAATAAGGGGGAAATGAAGAGAGTAGAGATAGAAAGGGAAGGAAGCGAGAGCTAAAAGGCTGATGAAACAGGAAATAAGGTAAGAAAGGAGGTAGGAGAAACTTCGGACGAAGTAGTAGGAACTGGAGGCTACGCAAACAGGAAAGTGCTGGAAGTGAAAAGCGAAGAAAGAAAACAAATGGAAAAGGGGTAGATAAAGGGGCTAAGCCCAAAACGGCAAACAAAAGAGGATAGTAAAAAAGGAGAAATAGGTAAAGTTAGTAAAAGAGAGAAAGGAATGAGAGGAAATAGTAAAAGAAATAGTAAGCAGCGTAAGGCTGGAAAAACGGAGAACCCCAAATGTTCCGAAGACCAAAATGATCTCCCTGAAGGCAACGGATATGTGAGCGAGCCAAAAGGAACCGAAACAAAGCCAAAAGGATTAATAAAAGTGGAAGAAAGGAGGGATACGGAAGTGACGAGGAATAAGGGGCATAAATATAAAATAAAAAACAGAAAGTTAGTAGCTAATTGGAAGAGCCTCATTAAGAGAAAGAAACGTAAAACAAGAAAAAAAACTTCCGGAAAAAGCAGGAAGAAATCAACGCAGGTTAATATAACTTAGGATAAATCAAGAGGCAGTAAATGATAAATCAGTTCAAATCAATATGAAATAGATCAATTAATAAAATAAGCGTAGTAACAGAATGTACAAATGTGCACACACACGCACAAGGCACACACACAAACACACACACACACACACACACACACATACACACATACACATGGTCTATTTTTGTTACGTTCGGTTTGATCCAAATAAAATGTAATAGATATGTCAACCAAACGATTAAATTGACCGGATATTCTATAACTTCATATTTACTACTTAATTACACATATTCTATTACTTTTATTACACATTTTATAACATATATTTTATCTACAATTTTCCAATTTGTACTAAACGTAATTCATGATTGCTTTCCTCTAACTAACAAATTTTTATGTCAATGCTATTAATAGTTTGAAAAGAACTATACAGATCGAGAATTGTGTCATTGACAACAGAAATAATAGAATCCGTTATGTTTACAAACATATTTTAATACGCATATACTGTGTTGTGTCATTGACAACAGAAATAATAGAAGCCGTTATGTTTACAAACATATTTTAATACGCATATACTGTGTTGTGTCATTGACAACAGAAATAATAGAAGCCGTTATGTTTACAAACATATTTTAATACGCATATACTGTGTTGTGTCATTGACAACAGAAATAATAGAAGCCGTTATGTTTACAAACATATTTTAATACGCATATACTGTGTTGTGTCATTGACAACAGAAATAATAGAAGCCGTTATGTTTACAAACATATTTTAATACGCATATACTGTGTTGTGTCATTGACAACAAAAATAATAGAATCCGTTATGTTTACAAACATATTTTAATACGCATATACTGTGTTGTGTCATTGACAACAGAAATAATAGAAGCCGTTATGTTTACAAACATATTTTAATACGCATATACTGTGTTGTGTCATTGACAACAGAAATAATAGAAGCCGTTATGTTTACAAACATATTTTAATACGCATATACTGTGTTGTGTCATTGACAACAGAAATAATAGAAGCCGTTATGTTTACAAACATATTTTAATACGCATATACTGTGTTGTGTCATTGACAACAGAAATAATAGAATCCGTTATGTTTACAAACATATTTTAATACGCATATACTGTGTTGTATCATTGACAACAGAAATAATAGAAGCCGTTATGTTTACAAACATATTTTAATACGCATATACTGTGTTGTGTCATTGACAACAGAAATAATAGAAGCCGTTATGTTTACAAACATATTTTAATACGCATATACTGTGTTGTATCATTGACAACAGAAATAATAGAATCCGTTATGTTTACAAACATATTTTAATACGCATATACTGTGTTGTATCATTGACAACAGAAATAATAGAATCCGTTATGTTTACAAACATATTTTAATACGCATATACTGTGTTGTATCATTGACAACAGAAATAATAGAAGCCGTTATGTTTACAAACATATTTTAATACGCATATACTGTGTTGTGTCATTGACAACAGAAATAATAGAAGCCGTTATGTTTACAAACACATTTTAATACGCATATACTGTGTTGTGTCATTGACAACAGAAATAATAGAAGCCGTTATGTTTACAAACATATTTTAATACGCATATACTGTGTTGTATCATTGACAACAGAAATAATAGAATCCGTTATGTTTACAAACATATTTTAATACGCATATACTGTGTTGTATCATTGACAACAGAAATAATAGAAGCCGTTATGTTTACAAACATATTTTAATACGCATATACTGTGTTGTGTCATTGACAACAGAAATAATAGAATCCGTTATGTTTACAAACATATTTTAATACGCATATACTGTGTTGTGTCATTGACAACAGAAATAATAGAATCCGTTATGTTTACAAACATATTTTAATACGCATATACTGTGTTGTGTCATTGACAACAGAAATAATAGAATCCGTTATGTTTACAAACATATTTTAATACGCATATACTGTGTTGTGTCATTGACAACAGAAATAATAGAAGCCGTTATGTTTACAAACATATTTTAATACGCATATACTGTGTTGTGTCATTGACAACAAAAATAATAAAAGCCGTTATGTTTACAAACATATTTTAATACGCATATACTGTGTTGTGTCATTGACAACAGAAATAATAGAATCCGTTATGTTTACAAACATATTTTAATACGCATATACTGTGTTGTGTCATTGACAACAGAAATAATAGAATCCGTTATGTTTACAAACATATTTTAATACGCATATACTGTGTTGTGTCATTGACAACAAAAATAATAGAAGCCGTTATGTTTACAAACATATTTTAATACGCATATACTGTGTTGTGTCATTGACAACAGAAATAATAGAATCCGTTATGTTTACAAACATATTTTAATACGCATATACTGTGTTGTGTCATTGACAACAGAAATAATAGAAGCCGTTATGTTTACAAACATATTTTAATACGCATATACTGTGTTGTGTCATTGACAACAGAAATAATAGAAGCCGTTATGTTTACAAACATATTTTAATACGCATATACTGTGTTGTGTCATTGACAACAGAAATAATAGAATCCGTTATGTTTACAAACATATTTTAATACGCATATACTGTGTTGTGTCATTGACAACAGAAATAATAGAAGCCGTTATGTTTACAAACATATTTTAATACGCATATACTGTGTTGTGTCATTGACAACAGAAATAATAGAATCCGTTATGTTTACAAACATATTTTAATACGCATATACTGTGTTGTGTCATTGACAACAGAAATAATAGAAGCCGTTATGTTTACAAACATATTTTAATACGCATATACTGTGTTGTGTCATTGACAACAGAAATAATAGAAGCCGTTATGTTTACAAACATATTTTAATACGCATATACTGTGTTGTGTCATTGACAACAGAAATAATAGAATCCGTTATGTTTACAAACATATTTTAATACGCATATACTGTGTTGTGTCATTGACAACAGAAATAATAGAAGCCGTTATGTTTACAAACATATTTTAATACGCATATACTGTGTTGTGTCATTGACAACAGAAATAATAGAAGCCGTTATGTTTACAAACATATTTTAATACGCATATACTGTGTTGTGTCATTGACAACAGAAATAATAGAAGCCGTTATGTTTACAAACATATTTTAATACGCATATACTGTGTTGTGTCATTGACAACAGAAATAATAGAAGCCGTTATGTTTACAAACATATTTTAATACGCATATACTGTGTTGTGTCATTGACAACAGAAATAATAGAATCCGTTATGTTTACAAACATATTTTAATACGCATATACTGTGTTGTGTCATTGACAACAGAAATAATAGAAGCCGTTATGTTTACAAACATATTTTAATACGCATATACTGTGTTGTGTCATTGACAACAGAAATAATAGAAGCCGTTATGTTTACAAACATATTTTAATACGCATATACTGTGTTGTGTCATTGACAACAGAAATAATAGAATCCGTTATGTTTACAAACATATTTTAATACGCATATACTGTGTTGTGTCATTGACAACAGAAATAATAGAAGCCGTTATGTTTACAAACATATTTTAATACGCATATACTGTGTTGTGTCATTGACAACAGAAATAATAGAAGCCGTTATGTTTACAAACATATTTTAATACGCATATACTGTGTTGTGTCATTGACAACAGAAATAATAGAATCCGTTATGTTTACAAACATATTTTAATACGCATATACTGTGTTGTGTCATTGACAACAGAAATAATAGAAGCCGTTATGTTTACAAACATATTTTAATACGCATATACTGTGTTGTGTCATT